>PVKS010030728.1:0-24115 GCA_004027875.1 Aplodontia rufa
GTGCTAGGCAAGCGCTCTGCCGCTGAGCTAAATCCCCAACCCCTTAATTCCTTAATAAAATATATTTTTTTAAAAAAGTAAGTTCAGGGGCTTGAGTGGTGGCTCAGTGGCCAGAGTGGTGGCCTGGCATGTGCAAGGACCCAAGTTCAAACCCCAGCACCACATATACAAGTAAGTTTGTGAGAAACTAGAACCAGATAAGAAATAATTAAAAACTGATTCTCTCTCTCCCTCTTACTTTCTCCCTCTCTCTCTTAAAAAAAAAAAATGGAAAAAATTAGAAAAAAAAGTATGTTAAGAAATTTCCCTTAACCATCCAAGAAATTAGAACTTAGATCCTTTCCCACTACAGAAAAAAGGGAGACAGCAATTTGATTGCATTGATTTTAAGTAAGGACTGTGGGAACACAAACAAAGCAAATGACCTGTTGTGTCTTGGCTATCTGTACCCAGAGACCAGGTCATACTCCATCATGATCATCTTTTTTTTTTTAACGAGAGAGAGGGACAGTGAGAAAGAGAGAGAATTAATTTTATTTAGATTTTCATGTGGCTTTTGTTGCTCCAAGATTTCATTGTGTATGTGGTGCTGGGGTTCGAACCCATATCGTTGCGCATGCTAGGCAAGCTCTGTAACTGCTGAGCCACAGCTCCAGCCCCAACATGATCATCTTAAAGGTTAATGTTTATTTCCTTTTCATCTTGGTGCTAATTTTTCTAATAATAATTCTGTTACTATTATTCATGTCTTGAGTCGCAAACTGATTTAAATCGGTTTTGAAAAGAGGGACATTAGAAATTAAGTTAAAATGCACAAAGGTCTAGACCATCAGTGGAAGGGGCAATAACTTTTTTTTTTTTTTTTGTACCAGGGATTGAATCCAGGGGCTCTCAACCACTGAGTCATATCCCTAGCCCTTTTTATTTTTTATTTTGAGACAGGGACTCGATAAATTGCTTAGGGCCTTGCTAAGTTGCTGAGGCTGGCTTTGAGCTTGCGATCCTGCCTCACCTTCCCGAGTTGCTGGGATTACAACTGTGCACCACTGAGCCCCAAGAAAGGGAAACAACTTCTAATCGTAACTTATAAATGTAAGTATTGCCTTTTAGGTCACCTTATAAACCACCTCCCTCATTTTCATTCACTCTCTTTCTCAGTCTTGCCAACCATGAGAGCTGACTAACTTCATCTTTCACATGACTCTGACACCATGATGATTTGCTCAGGACTGTCTTATTCAGCCCAGGCTACAGTTCTATGCTGAGCTCCTGCCGGAGTCAGGCAGTATTAATGGCAGGTGGGATCCTTATGGAGATGGGAGAAAGGCCCCATAACTCTGACCAGTTTGTCTCCATTGGCTCTACTCTGTCTTCATCATGATCCAGCTTCAGCCCTGTCTCTGTTTTTGTTTTGTGTTTTTTGACTTCTTATCTTTTATCTGATTTTCTGTGAATGACTTCCTGATTTTCAAGGGTTTCTAGGAACTACATCCACAGCCCTAATTCGTAATTTTTCAAAATAATTTTTTAAGAGAGAAGGACAGTGAGAGAGAAAGAGAGAGAGAGAGAGAGAGAGAGAGAGAGAGAATCAATCTTTATTGAGTTTTTCACATGGCTTTCATTGCTCTGACACTTAGTTGTGTACATGGGTGCTGGGGTTTGAACCTGTGTACTCGAGCATGCTGAGCAAGTGCGCAAGTGCCGTAACCACTGGAGCCACTGCTCCAGCCCCCTAATTCGTATTTTTAAAACAAAAATATTGCTCAATGTTGGTGGTATAGATTTGGGGTTGGCACATGTTACTTCATATAAAAGGGACTTTGCAGATAGAATTAAATCAAAGATCTTGACACAAAAGACAATAAACCTAATCATCTGAATAGAAATCTAAAAAGGATCTGGTGGTAGAGATTTTATGCATATTTCTCTAAGTTTTGGGGGAAGAAAGGAGAAAGGGGAAGAAATGAAGAGGCCAATGAAAGAAAGAGGACCAATTATCCATTTGTAATGATTGGATTTGGGTCATGATGTATTACATATTGTTGGACAGAGTTTACTAAAGTATTGTTCAGGATTTTTTTTCATTCATGGCCATAAGTACATTGTCCTAAAATGCCAATTTCCTGTAATTTTCCTTGTAGGAATTTGTTCTCAAGGTTATGCTATCTTTACGCCAAGCAGGGATAGGGCAGAGTTTCATGTTTTTCTGTTCTCTGAAAGTTTGAGTAAAATAGGTATTAGTTGTTCCCTGAATTATTTGGTAGAGTTCACCAGAGAAACCCTCTAGACTCAGAACTTTTATTCTGTTATTATTGTATTAGAGGCAAAGTTATTGGTTTATATAGACTTAAAGATGATCAACCTTTTATTATTATAGGATAACTTTTTATTTGAAACTTTTCAGTCGGAATAATCACATGAGTTTGCAAAAGTAGGACAGCCAGTCCCTTGCAAACATCACCTACTTTTCTCCAGTGATTATACTTATCATAACTACAGTAAATATCAACACCAGGAAACTGGCATTGAAACCATGTCTGCTTATAGTTCTATGCCCTTTTACCACACATCAACATTTGTATATACATTTGCATAACCACAACTGCAATCAAGGTACAGAACTATTGTATCACCACTCCACCCTTTCATAGTCACACCCATTCTGCTTCTCTCCCCGCAACATCCCTAACTCCCTCACAACCACTAGAGTGCTTTTCCTCTCTACAACTTTGTCATTTCAAAAATGTTGTGTAACATTTTTGTTGTATAACATGGGACCTTTGAGACCAGCTTATTTCATTCTCCAAGGCAGTCTTGATATTCATCAAGTTGTGTGTATTGTAAGTTCATTCCTTTACATCTCCGAGTAGGATTTCATGGTACAGGTGTGGCAGTTTGTTTAACCATTCACCTATTTGGAAACATGTTGGTTGTTTATGTTCAGAGAGATTACAAGAGAAACTGCTATAAATACTCATTTTCAAATTTTCATAAGCATAAGTTTTGCTTTCTCTGGAATAAATGCCCAGGCATGGGATTGCTGGAATTTATGTTAACTATACACTTAGTTTTCCAAGAAACTGTCCAGCTACTTTCCAGAGTGGTTGTACCATGTTACCTTCCTAACCAACAATGTATGACAAATCCAGTTTCTCTGCATCATCATGAGCATGTGATATTATCAATTTTTAAAAATTTGGCTAGTGTGATATAAATATAGTGATCTTATTGTTACGGTCCTGATTTCTATTTCCTTTATGACTAGAGATGTTCCAAGTCTTTTCACATTTATTTGACATCTGTAAATCCGCTTTGGTAAAAATATCTCTTTGTTTACTTCCTCGTGGATTATTTATTTTAAGAGAGAGACGTAGAGAGAGGGAGAGAGAGAGGGAGAAAGCGAGAGAAAGGGAGAAAAGGGGAATCAATTTTATTTATTTTTCATCTGATTTTAGTTTTTCCAACGTTTAGTTGTGTATGTGTTTCTGGAGTTTGAACCCATATCCTCCCATGTGCCAAGCAACTGCCCTAGCCCCTGGGCCACTGTGCCAGCCCCTGTTTGTTTTTTCTTACTATTGAATTTTGAGTTTTTCATGTATCCTTTTTGCTTTTCTTTTGTTTTTGGTGCTGGGGATCAAATCCAGAGACTCACACATGCTAGGCAAACACTAACACTGAGCTCTATATCCAGTCTCTTCGTGTATCTGATATACTTATAACTGATTGTCAGGTATGTGATTTACAAATATTTTTATCCAGTTTGTACTTGTCTCTTCATTTATTTATTTATTTCTGGGTTTCTGTGAGGGTGTTTTCAGATAAGATTAGCATTTCAATCAGTGGACTCAGTGGAGTACACTGCCTTCCCCCATGTGGCATTGTCCTATCCTTTGAAGGCCTGAAAAGAGCAAAAGGCACGGAAAGGAGCAAGCCCCTTCTTTCTTTTCTTCCTGGGCTGAGACTTCCCTTGGATTGGAATTCACATCATCAACTCTCCTGGTTCTCAGGCCTTTGGACTTAGACTGGAATTCTATCACCAGTTATCCTGTGGCTACATCTTGCAAATAGCGGATCATGAGACTTCTTTGCCCTGTTATCATGTGAGCTGTGCCTCATAATGAATCACACACACACACACACACACACACACACACACACACACAAACTGTATTATTGTTTTGTTTCTCTGGAGAACCATAATACAATATTTTACCATAATGAAATTTTAAAAAATAAGTCTTAAATGGCCTCTTCTCTTTTCTGTCACAACATTGTACGCCTTTGCTTCTAGCGCTCTTTCTTCCTCTGTTTATTAACTTTTTCTATAATCTTTTGTCTTTTCCCTTATCCCTCAGTTTATCTCTAACTCCCAAGGAAAATAGAAACCATTGAGTCACGAAATCCATTAACTTCTTTTCTCTGTCATCCCTACACTCACCTCCATTGTAATAGTCAATTTTATGTCACTGGGACCAAAATATCTGACAAGAACAACTTAGAGTAGGACCTCAGTTTCAGAGGTTCAGTCCACGGCCCCCTACTCCCTTGCTCTGGGCTCTAAGTGAGGCAGAACAACACGGAATAAGGATGTGGTGGAGGAGCACTCTCTTTATGGCAGCCAGGAAGCAGACAGAAAAGGGGAAGGTACCTCAGAGAAGCTGAGCCCTTCCAGTGCATACCCCAGTGACCCACCTTCTCTGGCAACATCCCACCTACTTTCAGTTACCTCCCAGTCAGTCCATTTATACTAGAATGAACTGATTAGGTGACAGCTCTCACAATCCAATCCCTTCACCTCTGACCATTCCTCTATTAACACAGGATCTTTTGGAAGACACCTCAAATCCAAGCCATAAAACCCATGTTTACTGATTCTGTATTCTTCCTTTCTATTGGGTAGAAAAAATATTTTTAATTTCCACCTGTATTATCTCATCTCCCACCTTCCCAGGTACCTTGCTCAATTGCTTATCTTAATCTCCTTAATCATTTATCTCTCTTTCTATGGGCCAAGCTTCCCCATCAAGGGATTTCTTTCTTTTTGCATATCACTTTCTTGAAACAGTAGACTACTTTCATATCTCTCCTACTTGGTTCCCATGTACTCTTGTTTCTAAGACTGTCCATGCAAATGTCACCAGTGACCTCCATTATAACTATCTTTCCCTGTCCAGTTCTCCTCTTCCTGGACTTTTCTGCTGTGTAGGAGACTGTTCATCGTCTTCCCTCCAGCCTTTCTTCCTCAGACTTCCATGGTGCTGCTTTCTCCTGTGTTCTTCCTCTGCCTCTGATCATTCTTAAATGCTATTTTAGGATTTTCTCTTTTTCATGGACTTTTATTTCTCCCTCTTCACTTCAACTCCTTAGAAAATCCTGTTATTCAACATCTAAAATGTCCCTTGGGTTTATCTATTCCTCTCCATTCATTGCCATGGGCTTAATTCAAGCCCTTCACCTGATGTATTCCTCCTCCTTTTTCCTCCCCAACACCACAACCTCTATCCAATCCCCCACATCATTGCCAGGGCTACCTTTCTAAAATCTAAATATGGCCAAATCACTCTCCTGCAGAAGATATTAGTGGTTCTCCAGTGATCCCAGGATATTCTTCAGGCTTTGTGGTGGTCCTTCCATTTTTCACTCATCTGCCAAGACTGCTGTAAACTTTATGCTGCCTTTTCCTATTTGTGCCTTAAGACCAGAGCAAGTGTTCCCTTCTTCAAAATAACTTTCTCGTCTTCCCCTTTCCCTCTTCCCCTCTCCTGTTTCACTGTTGTGTGGAGGGTGAGGCTCGAGAAACAGAGAAACACAGTTGGAATAGTGGACAACAGCCCTTAGCCAGTCGCCAGCTCAAGCTTCAGCCCCCAGCCAGTTCAGCCAGTTCCATTTTGCTGCCCCCCAGAGTCTTTCCCATAGGCCATTTTTTATGCAGTCCAAAAATGAAGGCACACTGCCAACAGGTTACATCAATGGGCTCATGCTCACGAGTTAATGTTTATGGCTTTGAGTACGTACATTGAATCAAAGTGTATGTGTCTGGCCTTGTCTAACCTTGAGACAGCCAGTTCCCAGCCTTGGCTACACACTAAAGCATAACATTAAAACGTAGTGCACTGGAAGTCTTGCTGAGGGAGCCTTACTATAGCCATTTTGGACCTGTTCCAACAGTACACTCCTTTAGGATTCCTCACCGTACAATCCACACATCATAAGTCTTCTGCAATGATCCCTTAAGCGAAGAGTGTAGAGCCCTGTATCCACAAGCCACAACAATATAAGCTGCAACAGCATATAATCAGAAAATAAGCGGCATCACCCAAGATTATTAAAAACCATTGCCAGGTTCAACCCATGTTGAGTTGTCCAGCTGTCCAACTGTCCAGGGGCATAGTCTGGATTCACCAGGGCAGTCCAGCAGCAGAACTCACAGGCACTTTGGTACATATCAAAAGGCAGAAGTGTTTGCTACTCTGGCATAGGTGTGTGCCCAGTCCATGACGGCATTGGCAAGGACACACCTACGGACAAAAGGACAAAGAAGTTGCAGGCACTAGCACTGGCAAATCACATCCATCCAGGAGAATGCATGCCAACTTTGAGTCCTGGGAAAGCATAATGGCTGCCTGTGGCAGCTTCCCTGGGTGTTGATACCATACTCATATAACTTGGTCTTGAACTTCAGCAGCTCAGTGTGCACCAGAAGCAGGGAATAATAATAATAATAATAATAATAATAATAATAATAATTGGCCAAAGGGAAGTAACAAACATGCCCTTTAAATTCTGAGTCCCATCTGTAGGACCTGGCCAAATCACATGTACCCTGGGGCAGGGAGTGGGGGGTGCAGCATTCACTAGTCACCCATGATATCACAAAGAGGTCACACTCCAAACTTCTTCCCCATGGGGCTAACATGGCTACCCAATGAAGGTGGGGAAGCTTTATTGTCTAGGGACATGTCCACTTCACTGTTCATTCCCGATTTAATCCAGTGGGAGCAGGCAAAAGAACATTTCCTTGCTTTCCAAACCCAGATTTAAGTACAACATCCTTTGTCGTCAACTGGATCTGTATTGGTGCTGCTGGTCCCTCTCTCT
This sequence comes from Aplodontia rufa, assembly GCA_004027875.1. Taxonomy (NCBI): domain Eukaryota; kingdom Metazoa; phylum Chordata; class Mammalia; order Rodentia; family Aplodontiidae; genus Aplodontia; species Aplodontia rufa. The sequence goes on from PVKS010030728.1 coordinate 7,099, forward strand.
GAGGACGTTCATTCAGAGCTCTCACAACTACCCACAGTCGCTGTGCCCACCACTTCATGGAAAGTAGGTTGACTGCCATCCTAAGTCCTTGCTTAAGAAGGCCATTATATCTCTCTATCATGCTTGTAGCCTGTGGGTGATATGGGACAGGCAACTTCCACTAAATCTGTAACTGAGTTGCCCATTGCTGCACATCCTGACCTGGAAAAATGAGAACTTTGATCACTTTCTGTTGTAACGGGCCAGCTGTACAAGGTCATCAACACTGTCAGGGTGCAAATCATAGCATTGCTGAGTTGCTTGACCACTGGGTCAGGCAAACATCAAGTCTGTAGTCGTATCCACCGCCATCAAGGCAAACATGGCCCCTCTGACCTTGGTAAAGGGCCAATGTAGTCAACCTGCCAACGTGTTAAAGGGATGTGTCCCCACGTTACCTGGCCATCCATGGTTCCAAGGCATCAGGGGTGGAGATATTTCTGAGCATAAACCACATGTGCCTAGCAAGCCTCTACCACAGCATTCCACTTTAAAGGAAGGCCCCACTGTTGACTACATTCCACATGGCTTTTACATCTGCATGCTGTAGGTGGTATATAACCAAGCCACCACGTCTGTAGGAGGTGACCCTCTCTAACCACCGCATCTTAGCCAAAGCATCTGCTTCATCATTCCCTGGGGTAGTCAGGGGCACAGCCAGTAACATGCCCTTAGTCACCTCTTCCTGGTGGCTTGGAGCCCAAGACTCTTGCCATAGAACTTGCCCCCATACATACAGCATAACTGCTAGTACATATCACTGTGGGGGATACTTCATTTGCTATCATTATCTAGCTCAGCTCACTGGCTTTTTTGTCCTGCACCAGTACCACAGCCACTGCTGCCAACCACACAGGATGTTGTCCATGGTTGGACAGTATAGGTGCCTTACCTCCAAGGTAGGGGCTTATTTCTGATTCACCTATGTAGGAAACATCCCTAGCTTCTCCTGAAATCTCTCGGCCCCTTCTAGCTCCTGGCACACTTGAGTTCTGTCTCAGCTCCTGCTGGCTCCTAGCACACCTGGGCTCTCTTGGCCCTTGCTGGCTTCTAACATATGTAAGTCACGAGGTTGTGCAAGAGCAACAGTGTGTAGCACATGGGGTGTTCTGCCCTTGTCAACTCTCAACACACTTCAATGACAGGAATAACAACAAAGTGACCAGGGGCTCCCTTGGCCTCTGTCCAAATTATCTTACCAAGTTCACCAGCTTCACTCGACAGGTGGAACATGGGGAACTTGGTTCCTGGGCCAGCCCTGCTAGCAGCTGACCCATTGGAACCATTGACTGCTGCTGTTTCCTTTTCTGCATTACCATGGGCTGGGTTTGCAGGTGTCAGTCTTCCTCCTCCTGGGACTCCATCAACACTACAGGAGCAGTGGGGAGTTATTTTCAAGGTATGGAGATCCTCCTCCAGCGACTCATACTCTGGCTTCTAAGGCCTCTTCCTTATCTTGCAAATCCATCATCTTGGCAATCTGGTAAAGCTGCATCAGTTTTTGCTCTCAAAGCTATAAGAAACATTTGTCTCATGACCTCAGTGGCTGTGTGCACAGCTCCTTGGGCTGTTCCTCCATCTCATCTGCACTATCACTGCCATCTTTATCCTTGGCCATGCGCCAGCATCTTGGATCTGTTACTCAGTTCACAGTTGGCTGTGTTGGGTCTGTGTTCACCTCAGCACAATCAGAAGTGTCCTTGTTCACAGGGAACCCATCCATTGTATTTAAACTCTACACAGCAGTCTGTGCTAATAGGACCTTGGCAACAGAGTGCTAAATGCTGCTTGGTGGCCACGGGTCTTTCCTGTCCACTGTGTTGATGCATCTTTGACCTGCAGAAAATCCTGCTGACTACACCAACTCTTGTGGAGAGGGGTGAGGCTCAAGAAACGGATTCAGGATCCTGCCAGGTACAAGAAGATGCCGAATACAGTTGAATAGTAGACATGTTTATTTGGGGTGACAGTAACCCTTATCCAGCTCCCAGCTCCACTTCCAACTTCATTCCCCAGCCAGTTCCATTTTTGATACCCCCTCAAAGCTATTTCTATAGGCCCTTTTTATATACATTCCAAACAAAGAAGTCACACTGCCAACAGGTTACATCAGTGGGTGCTTTCTCACAAGTTAATGTTTATGACCTTGAGTATATACACTGAATCAAAGTATGTTGGGCCTCCTAATCATGAGATTGCCCCAGCCCTGGCTCCACACTAAAGCATAACATCAAAGAGCCCACTGGAGGGCTGGAGCGGTGGTGGCTCAGTGGTTATGGTGCTTGCCTGGCATCCGCGAGTACGTGGGTTCAAACCCCAGCATCATGTACACAACAAAGTGTTCAAGTAATGAAAACCACATGAAAAAAACTAAATAAAATTGATTCTGTCTCTCTCTCACACACACACATACTCCCTCTCTCTTTAAAAAAAAGGGGGGGGGGCTGGAGGGGTGGCTCAGCGGTTTCAGCGCTTGCCTGGCAAGCACGAGGACCCGGGTTCAAACCCCAGCACCATGTACACAACTAAGTGTTGGAGCAACTAAGGCCATGTGAAAAACTAAATAAAGTTGTTTCTCTCTTTAAAAAAAAAAGAGCCCACTGGAAGTCTGAGTGAGAGAGTCTGACTGTAGCCATTTTGGCCCTGCCCCAATGACTGTTCTTCAGGACCTGGAATACGCACGTGCAGAGCAATTTGGGCTTCCAGTTTCAGAGGTTTCAGTCTATGGTCACTTGGCCCTATTGCTTTAGGCCTGTGGCAGCACAGTGAATCATGACAGGAGTAGTGGCAGAGAATGTTGCTCATCTTATGGCTTCCAAGTCTAGGCAGATAGTTCAGCAGTTGCCTAGCACATGTTAGGTCTTGAGTTCAATCCCAGATGCTGAAAAAACAAAATCACCAAACAGAAACAGAAACAAAAGACAGGGTCACAAAGGAGCAAAGAGAGAGGAGGGGGCTTGAGTCCCAATACCCCCTCAAGGGCACACCCCCAGGGACCTAACTGCCTTCCACTAGGCCCTACCTTCTAAAGGTTCCATTACCTCCCAACAGTGCCACAGGCTGGTGACCAAGCCTTTAGCATATGGGACTTTGGGGGACCTAGAGAATCACTTCATTCACTTCTTTGTGCTACACTTTCTCACACATTTTCATGAATAGCATTACCAGAAAAAATAAAGGACACTGGCTAAATTTGAATTTCAGATAAACAACAAATTATTTTTTGGCATAAGTATAATCCATGCAATACTTGGAAACATACTTATACCTTAAAACCATCAAATTATCTGGGTGTACTAAAAATAAATTTATAATAAAAATCACTAGCTTTTATTTGAAATTCAGATTTAACTGGGCATACTATATGTTTAAGTGCTAAAACTGGCCACTCTAGATAGGAAAGACATTAAAGGATGGGGGTAATGATGCCAGTTTCACCAATGATGTAATTGAAGAAGCTCAATGGAACAATTTTCCCCAAATCACCTCACTGAAATAATTGGCAAGAGAAATGAACCAGGATTAGATTCATCACCACCCTGGGTGATGTCAAGAAAGGGATAGTGGAGTGACAGAGGCTGAGATTTGCCATCTCTCCTTCAAATATCCTGGGCACTGGCCACAAAAGTGCCCTGCCTGACCTCCAAGGGTGCCCCAATGCATCCACAAGTCTCCTCTGCATGGAAAAATTAGCTCCAAACTTGGCCTCTTGTTGGTATGTTTTGCTGCTTGAACTTGCTGAGACTTGTTTGACAGCGCTGGTCTTCCAAACCTGCAATTGTCGCTGTGTTCTCACTGAGGTCATATATCTAGGCTGGCTTCCCCCCATCTCAATACCTAGCAGGCCACCTCCATTCAAGCTCCTTGACAAGGTGGGGAGAGGGAGGCAGAATCCCCAAGACTGGGCAAGCTGGCTGCTGAGACATAGCCTGTGAGCTCAACAGTTTGGATATTAACACAAAGATCAGCTCCAGAGCATTAACACTTGATCTTATTAACATTAATACAAAAAGCAGCTACCCCATCCTTACACTGCTGATCTCTTACATGTATCAGCTCCCATAATCCTCTCAACAGTCCTAGGCAGAAAAAGACTATTATCCTCATTGTACAAGAAAGAGTAGCCTGCCAAAATTCCTGTCTAATTGGGTCTGTTCCCAAGTTCCTGCTTCTATCCTTGATAGGCAGCTTTGTCTGCTGTCCTCAACTGTCAGGAAACTAAACGCAGAGGCAGTGACTGCTACTCTTTGCAGCTACTCCAGATTCAGCAGAGTGCCAGAGGACGGTCAGGAATTTAAATGAGCTCCTCTTCGCCTGAGCTTGCTATCCTTGCGTCTAAAGAAGTTGCCTGAGGAGAAACAGCCCTCATCTGCCTTCTTGTATCTTTTTCTTTCTTTCCTAATTAATCATGTGTACCATCATGTGAAAGACAGGTCTTTTCTAAAACTGCCCACCAGTTTCCAAAGTGCCCACCCCCCGGCAGAGGCTTTGTGGTTCAGGTGGCACCCTTATCTGGATTTTTACTCAGTGAGCAAAGCAAATACACTTTACTTGTGAACGAGTTCTGCAGCTGTTGTAACTCTTTGGCAATTAAAGTACAAGATGAAACTTGTGTTCTGTCATGCCAAGGACTCCAAGAGGAGCCAACTTGACTCCAGGACAAATTGGAAATAAATTGTAAACATTGTATTAAGAGCGCAAAAACAATGTAATTAGATTCACCCTCTTATTTAAGAGGTTGAAAGCTTTCAATCATAAAAGAGCCGCAGGAAGGGAAGTCCAAAGAATAAAGGATAGTATTCAAGAATAATTACTGATTTTAATGTGAGACTTCATCAGATTTATAATAATATCTTTTGAGGGTTTAAGAGATTAGAAATAACTTTTTTGTTTTTTATTTTTATGTATTTTTTGAGATCCAAACAGATATTTAACTAGAAAAATAAGGATTTTGCACTCAAAGAGAGAGGGTGCAGTCTATCTCACGAGTGAGAAGCCATAAATAACTTCTTTAGTTTATGAATGGCTATTGTTATTTTTTAAAGATAGAGGGAGACAAAGAGAGAATCAATTTTATTTATATTTTTTATCTGGTTTTTCTTTCTCAGACATTTAGTTGTGACTGTGGTGCTGGAGTTCAAACTTGGATCCTCATGCAAGCCAGGTAAGCTCTTTGACCGCTGAGCCACTGCTTCTGCCCCTCTCTTGTTGTTTTTAATGTTAAAAAATCAGGTGTCAGAAGCAGTGGCACATACCAGTAATCCCAGCAATCTCAGGAGGCTGAGACAAGAGGACCACAAGTTCAAGGCTAGTCTCAGCAATTTAGGAAGGGCTTAAGCAATTTATTGACACCTTGTCTCAAAACAAAAAATAAAAAGGACTGGGGATATAGCTCAGTGGTAAATTGTGCAAAAATAAACAAGAACGCATCAGGGAACATATATTTTAAAAATGCTGTCTAGAACATTGCTATTCAAAGTGTGGCCCATGAACCAGTAGAATTGGTGCCAACTGGGAGCTTCTTACATTCTCAGGCCACACCTTGGAGTTATTGAATCAGAATTGCCTCTTAACATGATCCTCAGGAGGGTTCTGTGCCACAGTCCACACTGATAAATGATGACAGCAGCTGGGAAGGTGGTTGTGTTTCTTGTGGGTGGGTAAGTGGCAAAGGTGGGGAGAGCCTAAAGCGATCCTTGATCCTCGGCTCCTGCTAGAAGTGTCTGCGTGGATGAGGTCAGCCAGTGGACTTCCTGCTGATTGCATGGCCTGGATCAGGGTATAAGGCACCTGCAGCTAGACTGGTGACTCATATCTGGAGCAGCAAAGCCTGCTTTAAAAACACTGCATCCATTATAGTGGGGACAGAAGTGTGATGCAATTAACTGCCCCGTATGATCTCAAGCTCTGCAATTCATAGTTTAGGCAGTTTTCAATGATCCATTAGGATCCTTTTTTTAAAAAGTGGAATCATGGGTAATTTATTATTAGTTACTATTTCCTCATTCCAAACTTTTCTGCTTCATATTTCCTAGAATTTCTTGTGTCTAGAATTTCTTTCCACATTTTTTAGTTTTGCTACAGATTTTGTTGGTGTATGCACCTATATATCTATGAATTCACATGTGTGTGTGCACATATGCACAAAGAGAGAGAGATTTCAGTGTTGTGGCTTGGAGAAAGCTGCCAACTGGTCTTTTAAAATCCTGACTGCTAGCTAATTTAAGAACCAAACCTTCCTTGAAACATTTCACCCTCAAACTTTTCAGTTTTCAGAAATGAGACAGATCCCTAAGTTATAAAATTGACACTTAAAAGAATGTAAATATGAAAAAAAGGGATTAGGATCCCATGTTTTCCACAATCTTTAGATGTTCTCCGTTGGTGGTATGTTGTATGTTTTCTGAAGTGTTAGAATTGTGACTAGAATCAGTATTCTCTTCACCAATATAAACACACTATTAGCCTCACTATCTACTTACTAGACCGGTGAGCATCTAGATCCCTGGCAATTCACATCTGGCTGTGGAAAGCAGCAGAGCTTGCCTCAGAAGCTGACGTTCCAGAGCATGGTTCATAGCTTATTTGTGAGCATATTCAATAAGAAGAGTTAAAAGTGAATGTTTATACAAGAAAAGAAAGGCTCCGCTAACAAAATGGATGGTTGTTACCAGCTTTGCCAGAAATGATAACAAGGACATGGAAAATCCCATGATCCTCAGTGCTGTAGTTTGGACATGAAATGTTCTCCCAAAGTCTGTGTGTTAAAGACTTGATCCTCAGTCTGTGGCCCTAGTGGGAGGCAGCAGAACCTTTAAGAGATGGGTCCTAGTGGAAGGCAGTTCGGTCACTGGGGATGTACTCTTGAAGGGGATATTGGAATCCTGGTCCCTTCCAGTCTCTTTCTTTTTGCTTCGTGGCTGCCAAGAGGTGAAGAGTTTACCTGCCATATGTTCCCACTATGATGTGCTATCTCCCCACAGAACCCAAACAGACCACAGACTGAAACCACCAAAACTGTGACCCCAAAATAAACCTATCCTCCCTTAAAATTAATTTTCCAAGGTATTTGCAATAATAGGGAAAAGCTGACTAACACTCAACATTTGCTGGATCCAGAGCCCACCCAAGCCAATAACATTTTGCCAGTGTCTTCATATTGTCCTGACTTTCAAAAAATATATCTCAAAAGAAGTTTAGAGCTATTCCATATTCTCTCCAAGAACCTATTAATGTTTTAATTTTTTAAAAAAATCAGATCATTATAATAAGTGTTTTTCCAACAATAAAGAAGATAAACCCAATGGCTATCCATTAATTACACAGAGTTTAACAGAAGCACTGATTGTCAATTTGTCTTTAGTTTGGACAAAATAAAACTCTTGGACATTGGTCTTTATAAGCAGATGAGTGGTTTAAAAAGTTCTTTTCCTCACCAGGCACAGTGGCATATGCTCATAATCCCAACAACTTGGGAGGCTGAGGTGGAGGATCATAAGTTTAAGTCCAGCCTTGGTAACTTAGTAAGACCTAGTCTCAAAATAAAAACTAAAATGTGCTGGGGCTATGGCTCCATGGTTAATTACCCCTGGGTTCTATATCTGGTACTATATATATATATTTTTTTTCTCTATTCAGAACATACTGCAGAGGGGCTGGCTGGAGGAGGTATGTTTTCCTCTCTGCCTGGATGACCTCCATACTGTTTATGGAGACTATTTTTTGTGACTATTTCCTCCTATTTGGAAGAAAATACCTGATAGAAAATGTGCCACATTCCCAGATCCCATTAGAGGCTTTTCTTGTCTATTTTCATCCACTGTGACTTTAACCACCTCAGTCCACCTGGCAAAAGTGAGCAGGCCACATGATTTTGGTCTCTGAAGCAGACCCTTTGATATCAAGTAGTAGCGTCACATTTTCCAAGCATTTTGACAGATGTATTCTTTGAGACTAGATTCTTCACAATGGCTTTATCCTGAAAGAAGGCAAAACATATGTTGTCCTCCTGTCCCCTCTTTGGGAAATATCCTAGCATATAAACATAGTTTACAGAGAGTTTAAAAATACTTGACTGTAAAAGGAATTAATTTAAAAGTACCTCAAGACTTTAAGAGTAATTTAAAAACTTCATCAATCTACCCCTGGGTAGTGACATGATAAAAGCATGCCCTTGGACACAGTAACTACTTGTTTTTAGGTTTAGAAGAAATTTAGTGAAATTAGGGCTCTCCTTGTACCAGCTATGATGAAGCGACACCTTCTGGTACTTATCAGGTACTGCATGTAACTCCTTTTGAGGAGATCCCTGGCAGGGATTAGCCTTTGATCAAGAGATCTAAATCAACTCAGTTGACCAAGTTAGCCCCATCAGCAGAGTCAAAGGTACATGACAGTGTCGGATTATAATAATAATTTATTTTACTTTTATTTACAAGTCCATACTGGCCACTGCCTTTTAGAAGGAAACAAAGCAGCCTCAAGCATTTTTACCTTTCTGGCATTGGAGGAAGTGTTGGCCAAATCATCTCCATTCTTCACTCCTTGTCCCACCAAATTTGTCATAGGACAAAAAAAAAAATCAATGGACTCCTTGTAACAGTGGTCAGTCCACAGCCCCTTCTGAGTGAGACAGGTAACAGACCTATTGTTAAAGGGCTTGCACTTGTGGCTGGAGCAGTGGCTTGGTGGTTGCAGAGGTTGCCCAGCATGCATGAATATATAAGTTCAAACCGCAGCACCACATACACAATGAAGTCTTGGAGCAATAAAAGCCACATGAAGAACTAAATAAAAATTGTTTCTCTCTCACTCACTGTCCATCTCCCTTTTAGAAAAGGAGGGGAGGGGCCTTGCACTCATTTTATTCTGGTGAGCCTAAGGATTTGTGAGTGGGGCAGGGAACCAAACACAAAAGCATGGTTTCTAACTTCAGAGGAGAAAATGGCTTATAGCTATTTAAGTGTATTTAGTTTGCCTTTACAAAGTACCACAAACTGGGGGGCTTGAACAATAGAACTGTTCTGTTTACTATTTCTGGAGGCCACAAGCCCCAGATTAGGTATCAGCAGGCTTGGTTGCTTCAGACAACTATGCAGAAGACTATTCCATGCTCTCTGTTAGTTTCTAAAGCTTTGCTGGAAGTCTTTATTGTTTCTTGGTTTGTAGATGCATCATCCAGATGTCTGTCTTCAGGTTCCAATGACATTCTCCCTGTGTGTGCCTGTTTCCTCATGTACCATTCTTTAATAAGACACCCTACAGTAGGGGCCACCCTACTCCATTATTGCATTGTTGGGGTGAGGGGAAGGCTCAGGCCAAGATACCAAGGTTCAAGAACCCGTCATTGAAAGAAGATGCGAGGCACAGTGGAAATATTTTGAATCTTTTTTCAGAAGTGGCCATAGCCTATTGTCAGCCCCCCCGACCTGCTTTCACATGCCCTTTTTAAAGTACAGTTCAAACAAAGAAGGCACACTGCCAACAGGTTCCGTCAGTGGATGCATGCTCACAAGTTAATGCTTATGGCCTTGAGTGTAGACACTGAATCTGGCCTTGATCACACACTGACCACAACATAGCCAGTTCTCAGCCTTGGCTACATATTAGAAGCATAAAATAAACAGTACAGCCCACTGGAAGTCTCAGTGAGGAAGACTTAACTGTAGCCATTTTTGGACCTGCCCCAACAGAGCCCTTCTTTTCTAATTATGTCTGCAACAACCCTATTTCCAAATAACATCACACTCAGAGGAACCACAGTTTAGGACTATCACGTAACGAATTTGGGGTGGAGGAAAGACACAGTTCAACCCATAATATTAAGGAAATATTTTCTCTTTTAATCCCATCTCTGAAAATTAGTAGCTTTCTGTGAGAAAAATGCATGTACTTATTCCATAAGCACAGTGCTCAATGAGTAGGTATGCTATCAGTTCACACTGGAGAGAATACTGAGAAGCAAACCAGGACACAAGCTCACAGCAGCCCTCAATACCTAGGGCCACAGCAATCCTTGTCTGCTGCCTGCAGTGTGGACTCAGCAAGGCTTTTCCCACAGCCTGGCCATGTCTCTGGGCCTTCTCCAGACTTGGATGAAATGCAGGCTGAAGATAAGAACAGGCCCAGGATTTATGACTGCACCCTCCTGCCTGTGGGAGATGTTGGAGATTGATCGGGAAGGACCATGAACTACTTGCAGTGAGGTCACATGGGAGAAGACCCTCCTCTGCAAAGGACCCTCGGGTCTTCGATGCTATCTCTGTAGCCTTTGGCAAAGTCCTAGTTAGCAAGCACATTTGTCCTTTTCCCATGCTATAAATTCCTTTGACAGTGTCCTTAACCTTTCAAAGAAAATATTTATAATTCTTTACAAAAGATTCTTGATGAAATGGAAGGAATTAAGTGAGGGAAGGAGAGGTCTGAGTCGCCTATTTTGTCTTTGGCTCCAATAGACCAGGCACATTGTCTGGCTAGGAGGACTAATAAGCAGTGAGAAGTGTAGCAGGCAGTGGCCCCTTGAGATCAGTGGGGAAACCTGAGCCCAGAGGGTGACCAAGTGGAGAAAGACTGATTCACTATACTGTATACCTGCTTGTGCACACACATTAGAGGAAGCTAGGGGAAGGGGTAGACATTTGCATTATAACTCAAAGTAGGTCTGGCTTGTAATCAATTCCCACTGCTCCCTGCAGGCTTTGATTTGTTAAAAAAAAAAAAATGGGAGTGGCTCTAAAAATAGGAGCTATTTGTTTTTCTATAATGAAAGGAAATAAGACTTCTAAATATTTGTTAGGCTCCTCAAATTTTGAACGTAGAGGGCTGGAGCAGTAGCTCAGTGGTTAAAGTGCTTGCCCTGCACACGCGAGTTCAAACCCCAGCACCACGTACACAATGAAGTCTCAGAGCAACGAAAGCCACCTGAAAAACTAAATAAAAATTGTTTCTCTCTTTCTCTCTCTCATCTTCCCAATTAAAAAAATTTTTTTTTGAACATAGAAATTGGGTATCGGGAAAAGGGAGTATTTTAGAAAATCATTTTTGGGTTCCTCTTTAAGAAAGGATCTATCCAAATAGCACCATCTTCAAAGAACAACAGCAAACAACAACAACAACAAAAAGTAAAGATTATTTCCGGCTGTTTAGTCTTGTTTTTAAAGAGGAATGTTCAGTCCATAGTTTGGTTCCGAGTAGAGGGATTAGTATTGTCACCAAGGGAGTCCAAGGAGGTTCTAAGAAAGGGAACCTACACCTGGTACCATACAGGTTTTTCACATTTGTCACAGAAAAAAATTGCTGACATGTCTGTAAGCAAGGCACAGGTAAGATTTATTTAAGGACAGCAAAGTAATTCACTCTGACAGGGAGTGTGGGTGGCCCTCACCTCTCAGAAAAGAGTGAACTGTCAGGTTTGAGCTCTCTGATTATTAATATATGACTTTTGTGTGGGGGTGGGGTGATCCTAAGCAGGTGAGCCATTGTGAAGATTTTGCTGATTCAGAAAATGTTTACAAACTTTGCTGAAAATCAAGATTCGTGGAGACCAAAGCTCATGGTGACTATTGTATACTTGGAGGTCAGAATGTTCTTCATTTGTCAAAAACTAGTCATTCGATTTTAGCAAAGTAGCTGGCTACGAGATCAACTCCAGTAAGTCACTAGCTTTCCTTTACTCCAGCAACAAATCCGCAGAAGAAGAAATCAGGAAATCTCTCCCATTCACCATCTCATCCAAAAAAATGAAATACTTGGGCATTAACTTTACAAAGGATATTAAGGACCTCTACAAAGAAAACTATCAAACACTAAAAAAAAGAAATTACAGAAGACCTGAGTAGATGGAAAAACATTCCATGCTCATGGTTAGGCAGAATCAATATAATAAAAACGGCCATTCTACCCAAAGCCCTGTACAGATTTAATGCAATCCCCATCAAGATACCTATGGCATTCTTCACAGATATAGAAAAAGCAATTCTCAAGTTCATATGGAATCACAGGAGACCCAGATTAGCCAAAAAATTACTCTACAGGAAGGAAGAAGTAGGGGATATCTCAATCCCTGACCTGAAATTATACTACATAGCTGTAGTAGCAAAAACAGCAAGGTATTGGTATCAAATCAGAACTGAAGATCAGTGGAACAGAATAGAAGATCCTGAGACAAACCCTCATATATTTAACTATTTGATATTTAATAAGGGGGACAAAAGCATAGTGTGGAAGAAAGATAGCCTGTTCAACAAATGATGTTGGACAAATTGGACAGCCATGTGTAGACAACTGAAGCTGGATCCTTATCTTTGGCCCTGCACAAAAATTAAATCAAAATGGGTCAAAGATCTGGATATTAAGCCAACAACTTTAAACTTTCTAGAAAAAGAAGTAGGGTCAACACTACAGGACATAGGAGTCAGCAGCGCCTTCCTTAACAAAACTCCCATAGCTCAAGCAGTAAAGTCAAGAATAAATGAATGGGATGGACTTTAAGATGGCGACCACCCCACCAACAGTGACTCCGAGACCCTCCTGAGAATCACCTCACGCTGCAGGACAGCACTCGGATTCCCACGGTAGGACAAACCTCCCAGTGTGGGGGAACATTACACCCCACTAATTTTTTAACTCCAAAGGAAAAAGGTGGTCCATTAACAAATATAAAGGAGAAGTTTGTTGAGCCCGTGCAATTTTCCCCACACCCGGGGGGAGGGGAGCTACTCCGGAGGGAGGAGACAGAGCAAGTTTCCTAATCAAGTACCCTAATCCTGCTAGCTTCGAACTCCCTGATCTGACTGTTCTTAATTTACATGATCTTGTATAAAGCTCTGGGAATTAATTGCTCACATTAGCGAACTTACAGCTGTTTGTGCAAGCGGCAGCATCCGGCCCGCCATTGTGACGTTTCCCTGAGGGCGGGGCGGGTTGCTCAGCAAAAAACGGTCTTGGGTTCTCAGACAACATGGCCAGAAAACCAGAATCTATCGCCCCGAGATTGGGCCATTTCCCTAGGGGTCTGTGTGGTGCTGGGAGTTCCCTCTCCACCTCCAGTCACTGCCCACAGAGCCAGGGAATGAGAGGATTTCGGCACAAGATCTTTAACTCAATCATGGAGGACAACACTTTTCACTGGTGCTCATGGTTTACTAAAGCTGATTTTAAAGCCCTTTAACATAAGCGCTCGCACCAGAGTGCAAGAGCGGGTCGGGTCACTCAGCAGCAACTTGGGGCCTCAGTCCCCATGATCAGAAAGAGAGAAGTTGCTGCCCCCAATCTGGACATCTGCCCTGGGGGCTGTATGGAACTGTGAATCCCCTCTCCAGCTCAAAAATCTCTCGGTTGGTGACCTTCTGCCCGCTCCTCTACATGCCCAAATAGGAGGAGTCTGTGAACAGAGCTTGCTGCAGCAGGGCACAAGGTTCTCAAGGGGATCGTCTGCTTCAGCCTCTGCAAAAGCGACCTATATCTCTCTATCAAGGCAAGGTCTGATATCTGCCTCAGGCAGCTTTGAATATATGAGGCAGTGTGGGCTTCCTCTTAGCATCTGAGCCCCGTGCATAGCCAAGGCTAGGTAGGCCTTGACCTCTCCAGGTGGGCGCCCCCTAGTGCTTGCAACTGAGAACCACATAAGCACTGGCACAATCTGGACCATCTTTCCTGGGTTTCTGTCAACCCCACAGAGCAGCTCTTGGGACTTATGAAGATCACAAGTCACACAGAGTAGGTCGCCAGTGATTCTGAGGAGGCGAGTTTCAGGCTGGTCAATCTCCTTAGATCAGTCAGAGACCCACACATCTACACTAGGATCAACTAGATTGTCTACAGCTTCTGAGCCCCAGGCCCAAGAAATTCTAGAGTGTGGACAGGCAGAAAGTAATTATCTCAGGATTACAGCCCAGGAGGAGCTGAAATCTATCCTCTCAAGGAGTGTGAGAAGGAAGGTTCTTATACCCCTTTGCAACAGAAAATTTTGAGGGGATCCTCTAAGAAAAACCAGGTCACTGGTCTTAACCAAACTGCTTCTCCCCCAACAAGCTAGGTGACAGATTTGAACACCCCCCCATGGTACATACTCGCTGACCTAGGGGGCAGAAAACAAAGAACTTTCCCAACTAGTTTTGTTTTTTGTTTGCCTCTTGGTTTTTTTTTTTTTAAATGGGGATCTGGCTGGAATATAATATTTTTAAATTTTTAACATTATTGTGAGTTTTTTTTTCCTTTCTTGCTTTACAATTAATACTGAATTTGGTGTTGGTGGATGTAAATATTTATCCGTGTGTATGTATTGGTGATTGGCTCCTATGTTCTCTATGTCTTCTTGAACCCAACTGCTACCCCTATAACATTGGGTTCCAATCAGAAAAACATTTCAAGATAGCAAAAATAGCCTCAGCCTCTGAGAGACCCTGCTATCTGAAGAAATAGACATGCTTCAAAATGGGTACTTGCTTACTATCATAATATATTGTGAGAGCTCTTTCAAAGAAAACTGCTACTATTGGTGCTAGTCATCAGCACATCTGTTTTAGTTGAAACTGACTAGTATTTGCACCTATAGCCTCTCAAGTTCTCGCAGAACAGTCTGGCATTTTTAGGTCTGTCTTGACCAAATAGCTACCCATCACAATGAAGCAAAGCCCAATTACTCCACCAAGAGTAAAAAGGTTGAACTACAAGACACACTCTCTGACTCTGAAAATGAGGGAAAGGGGAAATAACTCCCCTCCTCACCCAAGGATCCCATAGCCGGGGCCCTACATGAAAACCAAAGGTATTGTATCAGCATTATGATTAGTAATTCAATCAAAGAGTTGAGAAATGAAATAAGGAAAGAGATCAGAGAACAATTTTGACAGGAGAGGCAACTTTTGTATGGAAATAAGGGAGCAATTCCATGAGATGAAAGATCAGCTATACAAAGAATTAGACATTCTAAAAAGAGATGTAGCAGAGCTATCAGGATTAAAAAAACACGGTTAACCAAATCAAATCTTCACTGGAAGATACAAACGACAGAGTATACACCACTGAAAATAGAACTTCATCTCTTGAAGAACGAACATCAAAAGATGAGGATCAGCTAAGCAATGTCGAATTCAAAGAGGATAAACAAGATAAGCAACTTATATTACATGATCAGAACTTCCAAATAATATTTGATGAGATGAGGTGTAATAACCTGAGAATCTTTGGCCTAGAGGAAAACTCCAAACAGCAAACAAGAGTCATTAAGAACCTTTAAGTGAAATCATAAGTGAGACCTTCCCTCATATTACAATTGATCTGGAATATCACATCCAAGATGCTTTTAGAACACCAAACAGGCCTAATCAATTGAGAAACTCACCAAGACATATCATACACAAAATGAACAGCAGAGAAATTAAAGAGAGAATTCTAAAACCAGTTAGAGAAAAGCCCCAAATCACATTCAGAGGCTAACCAACTCGTATCACTTTGGATTTTTCAGAGCAAACAATGAAGGCCAGAAGAGCTTGGAACAGTATCTTTCAAGTGTTAAAAAATAACAACTTCCACCCAAAGATAATATATCCTGAAAAACTCAGCTTCAAATATGATGGCGAAATTAAATACTTCAACAATAAACTCAAGCTAGCAAGATACATGAACACAAATCTTGCACTACAGAATATTCTCAAGGATGTTCTCCATTCAGAAGAAAATGCCAATAATACCCTGAATCCTTAAACAAGGGCAAGTCAGTAATCATATTATACACAAACTGACTTCCAAGATGACTTAAAACTCTGTAATTGTTACAAAGTTTGAGACTCAGCCTCCTATATCTATTCTAACTTTGAATGTGAATGGTCTCAATGCCCCAATTAAAAGACACAGATTGGCCCACTGGATCAAAAAACAATATCCAACAATATGTTGCCTTCAAGAGACACATTTGACACTCAAAAATAGACACAGGCTGAAAGTGAAAGGATGGCAAAATGTCTACCAGGCCTGCGGCCCAAAAAAGCAAGCTGGCATGGCGATTCTAATTTGTGATAAAATCAATTTCCAACTAAAACTAGTCAGAAAGGACATAGAGGGTCACTTTATCATACTAAAAGGGACAGTTCACCAAGAAGATATAATGATAATCAACATTTATGCCCCCAATTACAACCCCCCCAAATATATGGAAAAAATACTTAAGGACATTAATCCCCTCATTGATCTCAACACAATAATTCTGGGGGACTTCAACACACCATTATCAACTCTAGACAGATCATCAAAACAAAAAATCAATAAAGACATCTCCAATCTGAACTACTCTATTAATCAATTGGGCTTAACAGACATCTACAGAATATTCCATCCTAAGACAGCTGAATTTACCTTCTTCTCAGCGGCTCATGGATCCTTCTCAAAAATAGACCACATCCTAGTTCACTGAGATAATCTTAACAAATATAAAAAAGTGGATATAATCCCATGTATTCTGTCAGATCATAATGCTATTATCTTAGCAATCAACAACAAGAGAAACGACAGAAAGTACTCAAACACTTGGAAATTGAATAATTACCTCTTAAACAAAGGATGGGTAAAAGAGGAAATGAGAGCATAAATTAGGAAGTTCTTGGAATTGAATGAGAATGAGGAAACAACATACCAAAACCTCTGGGACAGTGTGAAGGCATTCTTAAGAGGTAAATTTATAGCACTGCATGCATACATCAAAAATCTAGACAGAGAGCAGATTAATAGCCTTATGCTTCAACTCAAACGACTACAAAAGGAGAAACAGTCCAACCCTAAATCTAATAGAAGACAGGAAATCACCAAAAACAGAGCTGAAATCAATGAAATTGAGAACAAAAAAGCAATTCAATCTATTAACAAATCTGAGAGCTGGTTCTTTGAAAGAGTTAACAAAATCGACAGATCCCTTCCCAAACTCACCAACAGAAAGATCGAAATGAAGCAAATCAACAAAATCAGAGACGAAAATGGGGATATA
>PVKS010030729.1:0-24102 GCA_004027875.1 Aplodontia rufa
GAGAGGTCAAAGATGGAGCCTTGCTATTTTAAAGGAGCAAATTTCCTATCAGTCTATTATTATGCTAACAAAATGGAATGGATCATCAAAGACATCTTTTCTCATAAATAAAACCAAGAATCAATAAGTGGATGGAATCAAATTAAAAAGTTTCTGTGCAGCAAAGGAAACAATTAAGAACATGAAGAAAGACCTTGAAGAATGGGAGAAGATATTTGCCATCTGCTCCTCAAATAGGGAATTAATATCCAGAATATATAAAGACTTCCAAAAACTTCAAACACACACACACAGACACAGACACACACAAATCAGCAAATAACACAATTAATCAGTGGGCAAAAAACTAGAGAGATACTTCTCAAAAGAAGAAATGCAAATAACCAAAAAATATATGAGAAAATGTTCAATATCTCTGGCAATCAGACAATGCAAGTCAAAAGTACAATAGGGGTGGAGTGGTGGCTCAACAGTTATGGTGCTTGCCTGCCATGCACGAGAACTTGGTTCAAAACCCAGCAGCACATACACAGTGTAGTGTCCCAGCAACAAAAACCACATGAAAAACCAAAATAAAAATTGATTCTGTTTCTGTCTCTCTCTGAAAAAATTACATTGAGATTTCATCTCATTCCAGTCAGAATGGCAAATATCAAGGATACAAATAGCAATGTTGGTGAGGATGTGAGGGAAAAGCTACATTTACATATGTTCATCAGATCAATCAGGAATACATTTCAAAACAATTCCTTCTTGAATAGCATGTCCTCAGCAGTGAGCAGACGCATGAATATGTAAGATTTTAAAAAAGAGTGGAGCACAACGATGCCATAGGTGATTTTGCTAAAGCTCAGACCACAGTGACCCAGACCCAGTAACTGGCTGGCACAACTTTTGCTCTGTGACTAACTTCAGTAATGATGATGAGCAATGTGGTGACTTTGAGAAATTCCATATATCAAGTGAGGAAAACATGATGTCTGGCCTCCTTACCTATGCGATGAACACATCAGTAAGCTGAAGGAAATGGATGTTCAAGAACTTTTAATATTGACAATGAGGCTGTACTTCTTCATTAACTGACTTAGGATGAAATGGCCAAAATGGTTCTGAATCAAAGAGCTTATAATAAATAGTAGATGGAGTTGGTAACACTGTAGAAAAAAATGCCTGGGAATGGCATGGAGAAAATGTGTGATGGGATTAATGAAGGGCCAGAGCAGCATGCATCTATAGCAAAATAACAAATTACATCCATTTATAATATCAAAGAGTAGTTTCTAAGAAAACAATTATTGTTAATGAGGCATAAGCAGGGGCTGGAGTGGTGGCTCAGTGGTTATGGCACTTGCCTAGCATGTATGAGTACACAGATTCATATCTAGCACAATGTACACAATAAAGTATCAGAGCAATGAAAACCACATGAAAAACTAAATAAAACTGATTCTCTGTTCCTCTCACTTACATGAAAAATGAGGCATAAGCAGATGTCTCTGGAAGAAACCTGTGTCAGGGAGAGGGGTTACAGGGGATTGAGCCTAGGGGTGCTCTACTACTGAGCCACATTCCACAGACATTTTTACTTTATTTTGGGATAGAGTCTTGCCAAGTTGCTGAGGCTGACCCTGTGTTTGCGATCCTCCTGCCAGAGCCTTCCAAGTTGCAGGATTACAGTTGTGTGCAACTACATCTCCCTCTGGAAGAAACCTTTTTTTAAGAAATCCATCAGAATGACTTATCATCCTTAGAGTATCCATTTCCACATCCCTCAACTGCTTCTGATGTTTCTTCTCACTTAAAGAGAAAAATACACCTAGATTCTTTGCTTGGTCATTATTTCTTAATCTCATGATACTGAGTACTACTAGTCTTGGTCTTATCCCTATATATGGGCTCTATAACCTGCAGTACTTCAGTCTGTCTTCTACCCTGCCCTATTATGTGGTACCACTCCTAGCCCCTTTATATATTTATTTTAAAAATTGTTACATATTTATTTAAATTGAAAAATAAAATTGCATACATTTATGGTGTACAACATAATGTTTTGATATGTGCATACACTGTGAATGACTAAATCATGTAATTTAACATATTGAACATATTACCACTATTCTTTCTGAAATTTTGTACCTTTTGGCAATATTGAACCTTATCCTATCTACCCCAAATTTGGCCTCTAGACTGCAATAATCAGCCTGATTTAATCATTTACCCTGTAAACAACTCTCAGAGCATCACAATGTACCCCATAAGTATAAGCAATGGCTATTTGGCAGTTAAAAATAAAATTAAAAAAAACCAAACCAGGTATACCTTTCATACATCTTGACCTTTTCCATGTTGAGTTACTAATTAACTGTTAATCTCCATAAGCAAATATGTTGGCATTTTGATTGTTGTTTCACAGAATCCATATTCTAATTGGGGAGAATGGAGGTCTTTACAACATTGATACCTTCATTTCCTCATATTTGGCAGTAGCAGTAACAAATAAGGCTCAGTTAATCAAAGCCTGTGTCACGGGCTCATGAATAGACTTCCTCTCTCCTGCTAGAATCATTTCTATTATATGCTCAATGATCAAGGCTGGCTGATGTCAACAGGCTGAGTTGGGCTCTACACTTGGTTACTGAGCTTCTCAACTTGAATGACAATGTTGGTAAGATTACAATTCATAAAGCGTCATTTTGCATAATAGTAATCATCTAGCACCCTAGGGGGTTAAAAAATCAAATTCTCATCCTGATGCACAGACTTAACTGCACGTTTCAGGGATCTAAATGTTGAGAACATTAGGATCCAGTAAACAGAGATTTTGTAGGTCACGTCTTAACCCAGTCCTGCCATTCTTCAAGGCTCCATTTCTTCTTCTTTACATGACAATATCTGATGGCACACTGGAGGTGGCCAACACTCACCCTCTCTCAAAACAACAAAATAATAATTGATTAGTGTGTCTAAAAGAGAGGTATGAAGGACAGCAGGAGTGGTGCAGACTCTGTGGAGCACAGAAACTCAGGCTGGCTGCAGAGAGAATGGAGTGAGCCACAAGGTCCCTATCACCCCATTTACACAGCTGCAATTTTCCTCTAGGCAGGACTAAGTTCTGTAGGGAAAAGGTAAGCAGGAGGCCCCATCAGCCCACTTCATTGCCATGATCACCAAAAGTTTTTGTTGCTGGAGAATTCAGTGTGTGGAGATTCCTGAGGTATACATGACTGTATTGTTTCAGAGAAGGAGCCAAGACTCTCCCTCCACCCACTATTACCCATGGTATATGATGGTATGACCTTGAATCTGGAGCCTCTGCTAGGGTGTGTCTTGCTCTGGTCCAGAAGTCACTACATCTCTCCATCCCTGAGGTTCTTAAGATCACACAAGGTACTGCAGTGTCCCAATCCCATTCTAGCAGAACCCATGATGCACCCTGCTTCCTAAGAACCAAGCAGTCCACATGGCTGAGAGACCGAGGCTGAACGGAAGGAAGCATGGCTAGAGAACCAGGCTAATATCCCACCTGCAGTGAGGCTGCCCCTTGTATTGGTAGGCCCAGTGCACTCAATCCTGTCTTTGGAACCAGAGTCCTATCTTTTTACAGCTGGCCTCCCCCAGCCAGAGCTTGTGGTCCTGTCATCCTGCTCATTCAGCTGGGAAACCAGCCAGGCACTGTATTCTGATATCCCATGAGCTGCTGGGTATGTCCTAAAGTGCACCCCCCAACTTGAGAATAAGGCTGGTGCCCTCCCTCCAGCAAGACCAGCTCACAGCTTCCATAGACTCCTGAAATCCAGGGAACTGTGTCACTCCCAGGACTCACTGATGTGTCGAGCCTTGGAGAATCTGCCTGGAAACTAATGTTGTATGTACTCAGAAGCGAGACCAATGCATCTCTCCGATGCTGCACTCTAAAACCCATCTGAAGGATGAAGCCTATCCCTAGGAAAGCCACTGTACTTAACCAGAAGTGATGAACATTCCAACAGGCACAGATGTCAATGTAGGTGTGCAAGGAAAAAACCTGACAATAGGCAAGGAGCACCATGACTCTAGTAACTGACCCCAAGGAAAAGGAAAATTCTGAATTCCTGAAAAAGGTTTAAACCATTCTTTTTTTAATTAAGAAATTTATTTGTTGAACAATCGAACAAGCTTCTAACAAAAAATATACATAAGTTCTGAATATTAGATTTATTCCCCAAGACCCCTACAATTATCCACCATTATCCCTCTCCCTCCCTCCTTCCCAAAACATCTCTACAAATGCCTTATGTTGTATGTCATTACAACTTTTCTGAATTTAAATCATGGGAATTGACCTCCTTTCTCAATGGCCAGGGTCTAGCTCCAGCCTCCACAGATGAGTGAAGACATTTGACCCTTGATTTCCTGAGTTATGCTGATTTTACTCAGCATAATTTCTTCCATAGCCATACATTTACCTTCAAAGGATGTAACATCTTTATTTCTAATTGCTGAGTAAAACTCCATGATATATATGTACCACAGATTTTTGGATCCATTCATCCAGTGAGGGACATCTGGGTTGTTTGCATAATTTAGCTGTTGTAAATTGAGCTGCTATGAAAATCGATTTCACTGTGTCACAGTAATGTGCTGATTCAAAATCCCCTGGAAAAATACCCAAGACAGGAATAGCTGGAACATATGGTAGGTTCATCCCTAGTTTTTTGAGGTTTCTCCACACTGCTTTCCACATTTCAGAAGGGCTGTACCATTCTTAAGAAGACTCAGTGATTTACAAATGAATATAGACAGGTGATTAAGTGAAATCAGGGAAACCATTTATTATATGAATGAGAAAGTCAGCAATGAATGAGGCAATCAGGCTCTGGAGTTTGCTTTGATGGAAGATTTTTCAAAATTACTGATTTGATTTCTTCACCTCAGTGTCCATTATGATTTAGTCTTTAAAAGGATGAAATCTTATCATTTGTGGCAACATGGGTGAACATGGAGGACCTTGTGTTAATGGCAATAAGGCAGACACAAAGACAAGTATCTCATGATCTCACTCATATGTGGAGTTGAAAAGAAAGATACCTCATAAAAGATGAGTGTAGAACAGTGGTTATGAGACTGGGTAGGCAGGAGGGTTGGCGGATGGGACATGGAGAGAACAGTGTTACCGACAGGTGGAATAAATTCTGGTATTCTATTGCACACTAGGGTCAGTATTTTATATATTTCAAAAATAGAAGATTTCTGAATGCTCATATCACAAAAATGTTAACTCTTTAAGGTGACAGGTGTGACAGTTAACTTCATTGATCATTGCACTATGTGTACACAAATCATTTTTATTAAAAAATGCTTAAATATTTAAGATATGAAAGAAGAAGTTTTGTTTGCCCAATATTATGGAAAAATACCCCACCAGCTCCTAATACATGTCTGTGTCCTCTCGAAGCCCTCATGGTCCTTTAGGAACAGATTTCTCAACCATTTTTGCACATCTGTAATGAGCACATGCCTCTGTCTGGAGAACTGCCCTATGTCCTTTATTCTTATGGCACCTTTTCCTTGTCATGAGGTGAGCTTCTACATTCTCTCAGAACATCCGCCATTCCCACTTCACTCAACCCTTGTCAACTGTAAACCCTGGAAGACTTGGCAAAGCCTTCAAGTGGCTCTTCATTTACAATCCTCAATTAAACAGAAGAACCCATGTGACCCTTATCTGAATTGGATATCCTAGGCCACATTAAGGATTTAATAAATCCCCAGAGATAGCATGATAATGTGCTGACCTTTGGTTTATATCAATATGCCCACATCTGGACAGCCTGGCACAGCAATAGTCATTATCACATCTTGGTCCTCTTTTTAACCCAGAAAGCTAGAGCGACCAGCTTTCTGTTCTCCATAACACAGGGATATGTGGCTAGAAAGAAACCTTTCAGTAGCTCTGTGAGCTCTTGGAGCTTCCTGGAAGATATCAGTATTCAAGTAACAGTTGTTCTGTTTCATCCATTGTATGTCATCTCACCCATATTAAAACTCTAGAATACAAAATATTGAATGAGGGAGTAAAAGAATGTATAACAGTTCCCCATAGTTATTGTTAGTCTTTATTATTAGAGTGAATTCACACAATTTTCTATTATTCATTGACACTATCATTATAATCAATTCATATGGATCTTATACCAAATTTGAGCAGATTCTTGAAATTTCAGAAATATTTCAAGATATGGGATCCCACTGGTTATGTCCACCAAGGGTAAATTGTTTGGAATGAGTGGGAAATGGAAGAGAGGTCAGGGTCCAACAGCAGATTCCTATGGATGTGCCATGGACTTTGAATATCATCTCCTGTCTTATGTTCTCACTGGATTCCAGATGCAAAAATGAAATCATAATACTCCTAAGTAAGCAGCACCAAAAAGATCACATCCTTTTTCCCATCATTCCCTATGATTCAGATCACTTTCTTGTCATTTAGACAATAGGTGGTAGAGACAAAGATAGGACTCAGAACTTATCAGGCAATGAGTGCTGAGGAGTGACTTGGACAAATTTGGCTATCTCAGTTTGGTCTTTGTAGGCAGCACAACTGGGCCAATCCATACCTTTATTTTCCCCAGTGGTAGATTCTTTCTCTCTCTGTTGCTGTATTTATACAAACCAGTGCAGAAACACAGAATAATCAGTTTCAGTACCAGGCCTTCCTGTTGCTGCTTCAGAGTGGTAAAGGGGCAATGTTTCTGGATCTTACCAGGACGTTTCCAAGGTGCAGAATTCTATTTAGAAAAGTCTTCAACCGCAGAAGCCAAAAGAAGTAAAAAGTGCTGTTTCACAAATACCTGTGGATAGATTAACAAATGATGAGGAGGTTGTCCCTGAAGTAGAGTGAAAACAATGAACTTACAGAATAAAGACATTGTGTTTCTCTGGCATCGAGGCAGCTGTTGGTCCATTTTGGCATACTGTCTGTTTCACATTAAGGCTTTGTCCGAAGACAATGTGAATCTTGTAGTGCTCCAGTCATGTTCTTGTTATGGTGGGCTCAGGTGTTTCTGGTGGATAAAATTTTTCAGAAATCTTAGAAGTGATGCTTTTAGCAGTGGCCTATCTTTTTCCACAACCTCTTCAAGGCATCTTTGATTTCTTTGTTCCTCAGACTGTATATCAAGGGATTCAGCATGGGAATTACCACAGTGTAGAAGAGGGATGCAAATCTATCAAAGCTGGAGGAACTCCCAGAACTTGAACTCAAATAGACAAACATACCTGAAGTGTAAAAGAGGGAAACAGCTGTGAGGTGAGAAGCACAGGTATTGAATGCCTTGGACCTGCCTTTAGCAGATGTGATCTTCATGATGGACATGACAATATAGCCATAGGATATAATGATAACTAGGACATTTGCTATTCCAAAGAATATGGTTAATATAGCAAGCAGAACTTTCGCAAAGAATGTGTCAGTGCAGGAGAGTTTTAATAGCTGGGGCATGTCACAGAAGAAGTGGTTGATGATGTTAGGTCCACAAAAGTGGAGTTGAAGCAGAGAACACATTTGGGATGAGGAGGCAGTGAGTCCAACCATGTAGGATGCCAGCACCATGCGAACACAGAGGGAGGGTGACATGATTGAAGAGTAGAGGAGTGGGTTACAAATGGCAGCATACCGATCATAAGCCATGGCTGTCATGAGATAGGATTCGCTCAGTCCCAAGGTTGAAAAGACAAAGTACTGAATAATGCAACCCATCAAGCTGATGGTTTGCTGCTCCTGGAAGAAGTTGGAGAGCATCTTGGGCACTGTGGAGGTAACATAGCAGAGGTCTATGAAGGACAGATTGCTGAGGAAGAAGTACATGGGTGTGTGGAGGTGGGAATCAATCCTTATTAAAATAATGAGGGACAGGTTCCAGGTCAGCGATGTGATGTAGATCAGCAGGAACATTGCAAAGAGCACTACTGTGATTCTGGGAAAATCTGAGAATCCCAGGAGGATGAACTGGGTGATCTCTGTGACATTTCCTCCCCATGTCATTGTCTTGGTGCTCCTAGCATGAAAAAAGTGCCAACAGAATGCATTACAGATGCAGGAAGAAGTATAGTCATACCATTGTCACATGTGTCCAATCTTTCCTACATGAGCCCTGGGAAAGCAGAAATGCTTTTGGGTCCTGCACTGTTCCTTTTGTTTTTAAATTATTAAGAGACCACTCATTGTTTTAGCATTTCAATTAATTTGTGAAGTCTTATAGGAATTAAGAGATGTTTCAGATTTCCATTCCTTTGTATCAAAATACCTGAGAAACTATTTGAAAAGATAGAAAATTTATTTTGGTTTATAGTGTCATGTTCATAGTATCTAGGCCCTGTCACCTTGGGCCTGTGGTAACATTGTACAGCAGGGTAGGAGGTGATGGCACAGGATGCTGCTCACCTCATTTTGGCTGGGAGGCAAAAGAGTGAGAGAAAAGCAAGGATCAGGGGTTTCAGGATCCCTTCAAAAGGCATGCCCTCAGTGACCTGACTTCTTATAATCCAGTCCTTCCCCACCTTCAAGGCTTCATATTTGCCAGTAGCACCACTGAATGATAACCTATTCTTTAGCTTATAGGCCTTTGGGGACATTAGAGAGCCAAACCATAATAAGAGATATTTAAAATCTGGTTAAGTCTTAAAAAAGTGCCATAGACAATTCAGTTTGGAGACTCCTTTATCATATGACCCAGTTATACCACTTCTTGGTATTTATCTTGAAGAACTAAAGTCACCTTAGTACATTGATGCATATATACCCACGTTTGTAGCAGTACAACTCACAATAGCCAAAGTATGGAACCATCCTAGGTGTCTATTAATGGATGAATGGATAAAGAAAATGTGGTATATATATGCACAATGGTGATTTTTAGTCAGCCATAAAGAAAAATGAAATTATGGCATTTGCAGGAAGATGGATGGAGTTGGAGACTATTATGTTAAGCCAAATAAGGCAGACACAGAAGGTTAGAGGGTTGTATTTTTTTTCTCTCATATGCAGAAGCTAGAAGGGAAAAAGGAAAAGAAAAGTCGGGGTATATCTCCTAAAAATCAAAGGGAGATCAGTAGAGAAAAGAGACCCCTTGGTAGGAGGCAGGGAGAGAGAGGGGAAGAGCTAGTGATTGGTCAAATTATATTGTTACATTAGGTGTATGTACAAATATGTAACAACACATCCCATCAATACATACTATTATGCACACACACAAAAATACCTGTGGGAAAAGCTGCCAAAGAAATGCTGTGATTGTTCTTTATAAGATTGAGATAATCAATGAAATAAAAACCCTTCTTAATATCTTCGGACAATTCATTGTATAACTGTTGCTGCAAATCCCAAAAATACAAGTGGCATTTTTCCAAAATAAATTTCTTTCAAAAACACTTTTGTCATGTAAATAGATTTAAAAATTTATTCTTTATCTTTAAAAATAGTATGACCTATTTATTATAATTTCTGAGACATTTTATAAATGTATTTAATATGTTTATAAACCAGCCTGGAATATAGTATCATAGTTTATAGTTGTGATATATTTTGGTAGGGTAGAAGCATGTGTGCCCCTAAATGTTATGTGACAATTATTCCTGGGGCAGCTCTCATATGAAGTGCTCCAAAGGAAGTGAGCAGAGCACACTCTTGGCTTCAAGGATTTTAAGGTTTTCTTTGCCTCTTAGGAAACAGCATGGTAATGCAGTACATAATTTAGATTTTGATGTTCTGATCCCTCTTGCTCTATTTTAGATTGCCTCAGTGACCAAACATGCGGAATTTAATACACTCATTATAAAGGAGAACAATAGTGCTCTGAACTGGAAGCTCACTGACATGGTTATGAGCAAATGCTCAGCACACAGTCAGGCACACAGCAATTGTTTGGCAATGGCTTGTTGTTATTGCTCACAGTCATGAATGACAGCTGTACCCCCGGATAGGAGAGCTGGGGATGCTAGTTTTCTTTTTCTTTGGAATTCCTGAGATGTCATCAGCCCCATCGACTGCAAGGCATGTGGCCTCCAGGCAGGTGTGGATTCACACCCTCTGCACACACAGTTCAACCACGTAGGTCCATGAAGGTGTAAGTCACACAAGCCACTTTCTACTTAGTTCCCTTGACTTTGGGTACACAAGGAAAAAGGATACCCAGCATCAAACTGTGATGAGTCTTCCTGTAAAGTTAAAATATTTTAATTCCGAATTGTAATCACCAACACACACGCACGCACACACACACACACACACACACTGGTAAAGAGAATTAGCTAGCTACAGTTCACTGACAGTTTCTTAATGGAAAATTGTCTGTGTTCCATGCCCAAAGTGTCCTTCTTTGAGTTGAAAATGCCAATCAGTAATAATAGCCAAGAAAATTTTGAAAAAGATGATTAGAAAGAACTTACAATTTCAGATATTAAGCAGAATGATTAGCATTGAAGATTGATTATTCTTGAAAAACAGACATGAAACAAAACAACCAATAGACATTTTAAAACTAAATCTAAGTATAGATAAGAATTTCATATATGATAGCATTTTAAAATAATAGGGAAAGGATAAACTCTTACATCAATAGTCCAAGAGAACTGACTCAGTACAAATAAAGAGTGTTAGAGGAATAAATAGATAGGCATTTTTATAATCTTAGGATGGAAAAGGCATTTCTGAAAAAATAGAACCAATACAGTTTAAAAGTACACTTCCGGGGTTGGAGCAGTGGCTCAGAGGTTATGGTGCTTGCCTGGCATGTGCGAGGATGCGGGTTCAAACCCCTGCACCATGTACACAACAAAGTGTCTGAGCAATGAGTCACATGAAAAACTAAAAATACAGTTGATTCTGTTTTTATCTCTTACTGTCCTTCTCTCTTTTAAAAAAAAAGAGTAAACTTCTGGTTATACTTAATCTTGGTTTTGACTGAAAATCCCACTCATACAAGACACAGTTGAAACACAAATATGAACTGAGAAAATAGTCATGAAATATAAAAAACAATATAGTAAAGCCTTTAATGTAGAAGATAACTTCCAAATCAATGAGGAACGGCCCTCACACCACTAGTGAATGCATTTGCAAAGTGTTTCTGCTTTTCTGGAGGAAGATTGCTTTATGTTGTCTCTCTGCCTCTCTTTCACATACACTCACCCCCATATCAGCCACTTACAATGCCACACATCAATTAGTCAAACATTAAAAGTAACAAGGGATTTGATTTTGATTTTTTCTTTATACTTAAGTACATTTTCTCAATTTTCTACAGCTCCTATATTTGTAATAAGATATTAAGGTATATAAAACCTTAATAGCATGGAGAGATAGAGAGATAAGAGAGACAGAGACAGTGATAAAAGGGAGACAGAGAAAACATTTCTCTGACATTTACTTACTTTTTGTATAACCTTCCGCAGCTCATTAACCTCTCTGTTCATCAGTTGTCTCATGTACAAATGGAGATAATGCTATTCACCACCTTATAGGGTTGTTCCAGGGATTGAAGGAAATAAAAGACTTAACACAATAAGGGCTCAATAAGTGTGACAAATCATCATCCCAAGCTTCACTTCCTCTGTAAAAAAGGAAAAGAGAAGATTTACTAATAATAAAGTATCAAGGAGCTCTTGCTAAAATGATTTCCTTAATTAGATGGTCTCTAAGTCTAGACTCAAGAATACTGTTAAGAAATCATGCCTCTTCTGTCTTGTATTATTGTGTTATCTCTACCCACTTGGATTAAAAATTCCTGCTGTCACTTTCATGTCCCACCACAACCAAGTACCCTTGAGCAGACAGCTAAGACCCTTAATTGACACAGTACATGGATCATTGGGGATGTTTTGCTATTCAACACTAAGCCCTGGGTATGCTAACATTTGCATAGCTCAATAAATATGTTTAAATCATTAATAAATGGCTCTTTCTCCCAGCTTTCAATGTGAAACTAAGATTCTTGCCTTTGTTTAATTTCCTTTATGATGTTACAAACTTAGAAATCTTTGTTTACTTTTTTCCCAAAATTTCTTTAAAAATTTTTTCTATTTATTGTTTTAGTGCTATCAATTAATGTCTGTTTATCCAATGAGTTAGATTTAATAAGAATATTTTTAACTTATAAGGTCTCACAGACAACATATCTTAAACACCAATATAATCAGTCAGTTCAATAAAAATAGGTCAAACTGTTGATCCATCACCTGCACTAAATTTCTTCCATTTTTTTATTGCACTCTGGTGACACAGGAAGCCACATTTAAGTGTCTTCTGTGTAATCCACTATTTCTAGAAGAGAGTGAGGAAATCGGGATTATTTTTATTATTTATGATAGAATTTATTGTGGCAATTTAACCTGTTAAAATTTTGTAAGTTAGATAAAATGGGAAAAAATTCTGAATATACTCACTTTTTTGGATAATTTTTTTGTATGTGTTCACCATCTCCAAAGACAACTAGAGAAGAAAAGCTGACTTATGTAAATTCTGGCTAGAGGTTTTGCTAGGTGGATATCAAGACCCTTTCCAATTCTGACCTAATAAGGACATGAACATATTAATGAGATGTGCTAGGTATAAAATCAGTTAAAATCAGGAATGTTGCTGAATGAGGAAAAATGTAAGTAAATGAAGGTTGAAGAGGACAATTAGACAAATGCTACCTGAGCCTGGAATGAGCATTTCTGACGTTTCTATGGCATAGGCTCATGTCTCCAACCCCCAGGGTCATAAAAGATGACAATGGAGAACTACGTGAAGGCTGCAAAATTTGTAATGGAGTTGTACATGAACGCTGTGCTATCATTAAGATGCTATCTTACCACTTGGAAGTCATGAATCAAAGCTGTATACATAAATGGAATTAAATTATTAAGTATTACACAAATAGAATCCTAAAGGGCTAAAGTTCCATTAAAAAAAGTTCTGGGGGTGAAGAAAATTGGGAAACATGTACAAGCACGATGTCATCTCCGGAAATTCCCAAGAAACTTATAAAGTTATTATTTATTTTCCAAATCTCAATTTCTGATTTAAAATCTGTCAGACTTTATAGATATGATTTCGTTTAACTCTAAATGATTACATTAGCCCATTATACAAGTGAGAAAGCAGAACGCCACAGAGTTCAAAGTCAAATTCTTAAGAATTCAAAATCCACACTTTGCCCCAGAGTAATACCTGAAATTTTATGTTTGGGATTATTCGTTTCACTGAAGGGTGGAGAATCTAGATAAGGAGAAGGAAATAGAGGAAGAACCCTGAGTGCAGGGTGTGGAAGTGAGGGAGAGGGGAGAGGAGAGGAGTGGTAGAGACTAATTTCCATAAGCCTTGCTCTCTGTGGGTCCTGCTGCAGAACCACACGGACCTTGAGAGAGCACAGAAGTCTTGCTCTCTGACCTTGACCCGGATCCCCCAAGAAGGCAGAGTTCTTGTCAGAAACGGAAACTACCTATTTCTTTTCCAAAGAAGTTTCTGAGCAGGCCTTTTGCACTCCTTGCTGGTGCTGCAGGCCATGAGCCTGGCTGTCCACTCACAGCAAGTGAGATGCTCGTCATGGGAATCCTCTTAAATGTGCCACTGAGGGCAGAGGGGAGACGAGAGAAGCCAATTAGGCACTTGCTCTCTGGTGTTCTGGTTGTCATGGCGTTCCTGTCCCTGCTGAGTTCATGCCCTACTTTGCCAAGTCGATCAATTCCCCACTTCTCTCTGATCCTATCATAATCTCAGGATTGTAATTTTTTTAATTGACCTTGGAGGCATTTGTAATGGAAAGGACATAGGGATCTTTGGTCTCTAACTCTTAATTTAGAATATGAAATCAGATGTATTAAGGGACTTTCCCAAGTTGGCACAGCTATTTGGCAAGATAGGTTGACAGAAGTAAATTACACACAATATGCTCCCCTGCTTACAATGCACTTTTATTTTGTATGGACATCTTTTATATTTTCTCAAGCATCTGATTGGCTTAATCATCACTGCAGCCCTAAATCAAACATTACCTGTTTCCAATATACATAATTGAGGAAATCAAGCCACAAAGTACACACAGATTCATCACAGGGAATTCATGAATTCACAAATTCACAGCAGTGTCATGACCATAGAGGTTGGTACCATATAATTTATGCTGAATTCTGTCTATGCCACTTTCTGGTTATTCAAATTAACTTCTCTAAGGCTCAGTATTTTTGCCTATGGAATGGGGCTAACAGTAACTAATTCATAAGTAGTTCTCATAAAAACAAAATTAGCTGTAAATTTTAAAGCACTTTTTAGAATGTGCAGTGCACATCATGCCTCTCATTTATTAGTGGGTGGTATAATTTATGTGGGATCTTTCCAACATATTATGCTGCGTTTCCAATCATTCATTAAAATCCTTCATTAAAAATATTTACTTAAGGGGGCTGGAGCAGTGGCTCGGCAGTTATGGCTCTTGCCTGGCATGTGCCAGCACCATATACACAATGAAGTGTCAGAGCAAAGAAAGCCACATAAAGAACTAAATAAAATCGACTCTTTCTCTCTCTGTCTCACTGTCCCTTACTCTCTATTAAAAAAAGTCTTCTTAAGAAGGAAAAGCATTAATGTAGAAGAAGAGAACCGGAGAGAGAGAAGGGAAAGTGAGTGCAGTGAATTGATCAAATTATGCTAAATGTATATATGAATACACTGTAATTCTATGTAATTAGTATAAATATATATTTATATAATATATAATAATATATAATTTTATCTATTAATCATATATAATTAATATATATAATTATATGCACCAATAAAAATCTAAGATCACCTCTATAAACTTTGTGGCTTTTTTGGATAAGGTTTTAAGCAGAATGGAGAGGTTCATCTACTGTGACACTAGCAAGACAGATGTTTTGGACATGTTCCCTTCTTTGATATACTTCAACCAATCTCATTTGTAGGGAAAAAGGAGTTATGGGGGCAATAAGTTAATGACTTAGTTGTTGGTATTAGGTTAGTACTCGTACTTACATGTTACTCCTGATAAGGGCTATCACAATTTAATTATTTAAGCTTAATACCTTCTCTTTTTTAATATTTGCATCTCATGTATTCGAAGTATACAGTAACATGATAGTATGAGATATCTATTATATTAAAATAGTTTCTACAGAAAAGCAAGTCCATCATCTCACATAGTGACCAGTTTGTTTCTGTGGCAAGAGTAGCTGAAGTCTTATTTAAGAAAAAGCCTGAAAATAATATTATTAACTATGGTCCTCACTTGCCTGTGAAATTTTAAAGAAAAAAGGCAAATGCACTGAGCAACTTCTTTGGATAGTTTTTGAAGAATTGCATTAAACAATTATTCAAAATGAAGTTTGGGCACAATGGCCAATAATGGAAAATATTTTGTCTAGTTTCACATGACTTGAAGGATTCCAGATGTATTGTTTCTCAATCTGACAAAGAGCATGGCAGGTGTCAATATGCTCAAATACCCTGTATATAAAATGGGCATATCATCTCACTTGCATCTCACAAAATCAAATTTATATGATGTAATAACCACGTGAAGTTCAAAGAAGTATCACTTTGAAAGTTTTTTTCTTTTTAATTATTTTAGTTGGACTGTGATTCTTCATTGGTTTACTGCTCCCTGTTCAGACTTGGGGCCCTGGAATTGCTGGAGAGTCAGTCTCTGGCTGTCTCTTGTCCCCTTTCCTCCTCTTGCCTCTTCTCCTTTCCTGCATTTCCTCTCTGTCTCACTTGCTCGAACTCTTTCTGTGTCTGTTTGGGACAATGATTACAAAATAATTCCTTTGAAGCTTATTTTTAACTTTAACATGCTTAATTTTATATAGTGTTTTATTTTTGTGGGAATATAAGTGAATAATGCTAAAAATTAATAATGAAGTGTACTGAGTTGGGGATGTAGTGCAGTGGCAGAGAACTTGTCTTGCATACATGAGAGTCTGAGTCTGATCCCCAGCACCACTAAATAAATAAAGAAGTAATAGAAATACAGGATAGGTTTAAAGTGACATCAGTGACAGATATGATTAGAAACTCCTAATGTTCATACTCCCACCAAAAAGAACCAAAATAACAGATAAGCACATTTTGTGATAACAGGAGAGTGCTATAGCACAGGAAGGGAGTGGCAGAAACCCTAAGGAGCATACAGTTCTGGATGGTCATGAGGACAAATGGGATAAACACCTCTCTGTTGTCTCATTGCCTCAGTGGGGATAGCTGGAACCTGGAGGGATTTCTCCCCGTAGGGAGGTATTAAACAGGGCCCCCCCCCGAAGTCCCCATCATTGTCATGGACATCTGACTCTTAGCTCCTGGTGAATCTCCCAGGCCTCACCATCCCTGAGCTAACCTAAGCAAGTGGCCTGGTGGTCCAAAGGCTGCACTACCTCAAAGAAGCAGCCCACATTGTGTCCCATCCTCTGTGGTGCAAGCTGCTCCTGTGCGTCCCCATCATAGAACCATTATTTGGTCACTGCATCCCTTCATCCCTGATGACCGGCCATGGTTAACCATATACATGTGAGAGTGTGCCATCCACCAGCGAAGCGGTTGCCCCGGAAACAGTCTTCCTTGGATGTATCATCTCCCTCATCCCAGGTGCTATTGTACCCTGTAGCCCAGCTACTCAGAGCCCTGGCCCAGCAAGTCACCTTGGCTCCCCATGCTTCAGCCAACACAGAGACATGCCCTTGAGACCTTGAGTCTGGCTCAACAGAGCAGCCATGTCCTGTTGACACAAACAGTGTGCTGTCCTGTCCAATAGAAACCTTAACCCCCCAGGATCAGACTCACAGTTATACCCCTGCTTTCTCTCCCCAGAGCTACTGGGAGTGTCACAAATCACAGTCTCTGCATCTGTGGGAGTGAAGATGAGTTCATGTCACAGGCACCTCACTACTTCAGCAAAATGTGATCATAAGACACAAAATCCACAGGTTCCTCTGAGTACTCTTGTCCTAGAACTTGGCTCCATGGAGGCTGCCTTTGAGCTGGGATAGATCTTATTGACAGCAAGAGGGATCCCCTCAGCTATCTTTCCCATGTAGGGAATATAAGAACAGGAGTACTCCTAAAGTCTTGCCACTGAGAGCCGTAAGGATCAGCCTTGATGAAACCACTGCCATCAAATGTTTTTACCCTGGGGTACCAAGAGGCCCACAGTCATCACTGACATTGATCCCACTGAGGAAGCTACATGGGGAATCCACTGCTGTACCTGCCCAGCACCAGTGCCAATGTGCTCTTCCAAATCAATATTCTAGAACTCATATGCAGGTAAAAGTTTCACTTTAGGATGGACCCACCATATGATCCAGCTATCCCTCTTCTGGGTATTTTTCCAGAGAAATTAGAATCAGTACATTATAGTGACACAGCAAAATCTATGTTCATAGCAACTTAATTTACAATAGCTGAATTATGAAACTAACCCAGATGCCCCTCACAGGATGAATGGATCCAAAAACTGTGATATATATACATATATATCACACACAAACACATACATATACATACCATGGAGTTCTACTTAGCAATTAGAAACAATGGTTTTGCGGTCTTTGAAAGTAAACAGATGGCAAAGGAAGAAATGTTGAGCAAAGTTAGAGAAAACCTGAGTCAAGGGTCAAATGTTTTCACTCATTTGTGGAGGTAAGAGCTAAACCCAGGCCTGTATGAAAGGTAGTTAACCTCACATATTAGTCCCAGCAAAGGCACAGCACACATAATCTAGGGCAAGGGGAAGGGAGAGGGGATGGGCATGGTGGGGGAGAGTGACGGAGAATAGAGAGTGATCTAGGGAGTAGAGCAAAAATATTGCATACTCTTTACCCCCGGAGAATGCAAATAACACTTATGCAATCATTCAATTCTGGAAAATTCTCAACCTAAGCATTTATATTGTTTGTATGGATAAAATACAGAAGATTCAAGAGACTGGAGTATGGGCAATGCGGGGGTAATTCTGGTATAAGAATATATGCATATGATATTGCTATTATATATGCATTTTATGATTGTACAATAACTCAACTCCTTAACAAAAATTTTTAAAAAGTTTCACTTTAAAAGTCACTACAGATTTGGAAGAGTGAATATATACGCAGACATCAGTACAGGAATACGAAAAACATGAAAAAGCAGGAAAATTTATACCACCAAAGGAATATACCAATTCTTGGGTAAATGACCTCAAACAAGGAAATGTATGAATTGACTGAAAAGGAATTCAAAATACTGATTATAAGGAAACTGAGTGAAATACAAGTGATTACAGAGAGGCAATTCAATGAAATTTTAAAAATGAGTTCACAGAGGTATCATAAAAGAGAAACTAACAAAATTGTTGATTCTGAAAAATCTAATGAATGAAATAAAATATAATAAAATGAAAGAAGAGTATATCAAGCAGTAGAATGAACTGTACTTGAATGCAGTTCTTTTGAAACAACCCAGTCTGACAAAAATATTAGAAAAATAATGAAAAAGAACAAAGACAAGTTACAGGACTTATGGAATAATATTGACTGAGCAACTTGTTGTATTATGGCAGGTCAGATGAAGAAATATTATTTAATGAAATATTATTTAATGGAATGGAAATATTACTTCATGAAATAGTTGCTGAGAACATCCTATATCTTGGAAGAGATAAGGACAATCAAACCTTTGCTGTTTCAAATTCTTCAAATATGTTCAGCTCAACTAGTTCTTCATCAAAGCACACTGTAGGTGAAATCTAAAAGTCAAAGACAAAGAGTGAATTCTAAAAAGAGCAAGAGAAAAGTATCAAATGACTTAGATGTGAATCCCCACATGATTATCTGTGGCTTTCTCAGGAAATCCTGTATGTCAAGAGAGAATGCACACCATTCATTGCAAGGGAAAAAAAAGTCAACCAAAAGTAGAATGCTTAGCGAAGCTGTCCTTTAGCAATGCAGGAGAATGTCTGCAAGACAAGTAAAAGTTGAAGAAAATGATCACCTCTTGACTTACTTTATGAAAAATGCTAACGGGAGTTTTTCAACTGGAAGTAAATGAATAGTAAGTACTACTATGAAAACTTGTAATAGTAGAAAATCCCTAGAGGTAAATACAAGGATTAATTCAAAATAGTCCACTACTATAATTGTGATGAGTAAATCATTCAGCTCTCTAGGATGAAGGTTAAAAGTCAAAATGGGGGCTGGAGTGGTGGCTCAGTGGTTACACTGCTTGCCTGGCATGTGTGAGTATGCAAGTTCAAACCCCATCACCATGTACATAACAAAGTGTCCGAGCAATGAAGGCCACATGAAAAACCAAATAAAATTGGTTCTCTGTTTCTCTCTCTCACTGTCCCTGTCTCTTCTTTTTAAAAAAAAAAAAAAGTCAAAATGGTGAATAGTAATTACAGCAATAGTAAGTTGTTAAGGAATAGTATAATATAGATGTAAATTGTGACACAAAATTATAAACTTTCAGTGGGAAGGTAAAATCTAGGGTATTTGTAGGCAATTGAGGTTGGGATCAGCTTAAAATAGTCTATTATGATCATAAGATTCTCTTTTTTATGACTAAGATTCTATATGCAAGCCCACTGGAAAACAAAGCAAAAACTACAGTAAATTCACAAACAAGAAAAAAGAAAGGAGTTAAGTTTTTTTTTTCTCTTTTTTTCTTTTTTAAAGAGAGAGGGACAGTGAGAGAGAAAAAGAGAGAAACAATTTTTATTCAGTTTTTCATGTGCCTTTTGTTGCTCCGAGACTTTGTTGTGTATGTGGTGAAGGGGTTTGAACTCGTGTACTCATGCATGCCAGGCAAGCGCCATAACCACTGAGCCACCACTCCAGCCCCAGGAGTCAAGTCTTAGTAGTTCAGAAAACACAAAGTCAAGCAAGAGTGTATTAAAGTAAGAAAGGATCTATGAAGCAACCAGAAAACGACATGTAAAATGACAGCAGTAAGCCCTTCTAGCAATAATAACTGGATATAAATGAATAAAAACCCTAATCAATAACACAGACTGGTTAAATGGATTAAAAAATCAAGTTCCAACTGTATATGGCCTAGAAAAGACCCATTGTTTGCCATAAGGACACACAGAGACTGAAAGTAAAGGAATGGAAGAAGATATTCTATGTAAATGGTACCCAACTGACAGCAAGGTGGCTTATTCATCCACCCTACAGAGTAGGCTTCAAGTCTAAAACTGTCACTAGAGACAAAGATGGTCATTACTTAATGCTACAGGGGAATATTTATCAAGAGATCACAACAAATGTAACTATATACAAATCCAATACTGAAGCACCTAAATATAGGAAGAAAATATTAATAGACATGAAAAAGAAACAAAACACAGTATGGTAACAGTAGGAAACTTCAACTACTGACTTTCTGTAATAGATCAATCAGACAGAAAATTAATGAGGGAAATCTAAATTCATGTTGGACTATGTGGAACTAGCAGACATATGTAGAACATTCTATCCAAGGCAGCCTACCATGCATTCTTCTCTGGCACACATGAACCAGTCTTTAGTATAGACCATATGTTAGCCTGCAAGATGCATCATAATGAATTCAAGAAGATTGAAATCATATGAAGTATTATTTCCAGGCACAGCAGGATGACACTAGAAGTGCCCTATGGAAGCAATTTTGGAAAATTCACAAGCATGTGGAAATTAAACAATATGCTCCTAAATAAGCAATGAATAAAAGAAGTAAATTTAAAAATATTTTTGGCATAAATAACAATGGAAACATAATATTATCAAAATGTGTGCTTCTTAGAAGTTCACAGCAATAAATGCCGCATTAAAAAGAAGAAAGTACCCCAATAAATTGCCTGACCATATGCCTCAAGGAGCTATAAATTAAAAAAAAAACAGTAAACCCCAAATTAACACAGAAGAGTAAATAATAAAGATCAGAACAGAAACAAATCAAATAGAGAACAGAAAAATCATGGAGGAAAATCAATAAAAAACCAAGAGTTATTTCTTTGAAAAAAACAAACAAAATGAACATATTATTCACCAGGCTAAGAAAAATACAGAGAAAAGCTCAAGCTCATGTTCTAGACTCACCAAATTCAAAGCAACACATAATCTAGGGGAACCATAGATATGTAGAGGTTGGGAGAGGGAAGAAGAGGAAAGGAGGGGAGAGGAAGTGAGGGATCTAAGGGGGGAAATCAATGATGTAGCTTACTTTTTAATTCTGGAAAATGCAGAAAGAGCGGGGAGGGAGAGAGATGTTATGGGGGAAATATAGAACAGTCAAAAGACTGGGGTGTGGGTGATGATGATGTGGAGGTGATTCTGGATTAGGATGAGGGGCATATCATATTGTTACTATATATGCATCTATGATTGTACAAAAACTCAAATCCTCAATAAAATTAAAAAAAGAGGGGGGGGTTACTGAGCTCAGGTGAGGACCTGGCCACAGATAGTGACCACAAAATTCCCTAACAGGAATAATGGAGGAAGAAACCAATGCAGTTAATTTCCTGTCAGCTATTGGGTATAACTATCTGTGACATACTCATTTGTTCTTTCTCCCTGTATTTGCCCCTTCATTTTTCCCTGTTTAATAAGTAACATTGAATATTTTAAAACTCAGGGGAAAAAAAGCAGAAATGAAAGTAAAAACACTGAAAAGCACCTCAGAAATAAAAGGAATCAAAGCACTAATGTGCTAAAAGTTTATTTTGGGTCGTGGTTTCAGAGGTTCATTCTATAATTAGCTGACTCAATAGTTCTGGGCCCAAAGGATGACAAAGAAGACTTACAGCACCTGGTCCTGCCTCATGGTGTGACTAGAAGAGTGATGCATGCACACAGAGAACGCTGTATTACAGAAGAGCATCAACATTGCCAGGTGGGAGGCACAGGTGCTGAAGGCCTTGGTGCAGCATTTGATTGAGGATATGTCAGGATGCAAGCTGCAATGAAGCCATAAGATAAGAGAATAAGAAGGAAGGAACCTAACTCAACAAACAGCTGACAGAAAAAAAAGTCAGTTGGCTAATGAAGGGATTGGAGCAAGATGAGATAATCATCTGAGGTATGTCAGAGAAGAAATGTTAATGATATTTGACCTGCAGTAGTAGAATTGGAAACAAAGCTATTTGAACTAAGCTGCTTAGGCACCTACTGCTGCAGACCCCAGAAACCATCTTCCGACAGAGGTCTGGGTCCAGGACAGCTGATTACTACAGAGGGCTAGCATTGGTGACATATCTGTCATAGGCTATGGCAGCCAAGACGCAGCACTCAGCCATAGCCATCCAGGCCACAACAAAATTCTGAGTGGCACAGGCCATGAGGTAAATTGCTTTTTCATCTTTTAAGAAGTCTGAAAGCATCCCTGGGCTGATGGAGGAAGAATAGCAGTGTCTGTCAACAACAGGAAACTGAGAAAATAGTACATCAGTGTTTGCAGGTTGAAATCCTGATGAGGACGCTAAGACCCAGGTTCCAAATCAGAATCACAAGGCAGATCCCCCAGGAAGACTGGAAAGAGAACCAGCTGCAGTTCTTTATCATCTGAGAGTCCCAGGAGGACAAACACGGCCACAGAGGTGTGGTTTCCAATCCCTTCTATACTTTCATAGATCATTTGCTGAGAAAAAGGAAACAAGAGTAAATGGTTTGATTCCTAAAATAGAAAGAGAAAGACTTCATTTTTTTTCAAGTAATGCAACTTAATAAATCTATGAACATGATTCTTAAATGTTGAGATAACTTGGGCCTTCCCAACTCTAACTAAAAAATTTTCTTGGACAAATATCAATTCTGTCTTTGGGGACAAAAGACATTAAATGGGCATCAATAGTATGAAATTTTCTGATGTTTTAGGAAATTTCATACTATCATTTCATGTTTTCCTATGCTAGGTTTTGCAAATATGTGCGACTCTGGAGAGAGGTCAATAAAATACTGTCATCTCTCTCTGCATGGCAAGCAGATGTTGTAAGATGTATGTCTTTTCTGTCAAACTTGAAAGATTGTGATGTATAATCTACTACTGCCATTTTATGCCCCTCCCCTTTTGAAGACAGTAACTCCCCCACCTGTCTACACCCACCTGTGTATTCCCACCTCTTTCCAAGGACCCCTTCCGGTATCCACCCATCCTCTTCCGGTGAACTTTGATGAATCACTCCCACCCTCACCATGTGTACGGCGACCCCCATCCCCATTCTCTCCCAGTAACTGCCTACTCCCTCTTTGCACCTGCCTCCACCTAATCATAACCAATTGGGCAGACTGTGCATCTGAGCTCCTCCAATTAGAGCAAAGGGCAGTATTGCATCAGGTTGGAATTTAAAACCCCTCAATTCCTTGTGAGGCATGCATTTTTCTTTCTCTCTTCAGCCCGAGTAAAATTTCTGCCTTGCTCACCCACACTCGACCACATGCTTGATTTCATTTATAAAAATGTGAATCTGCTCTTCACTCAGTACCTGAAGAAGCCTGAATCAAGTTAGGACTGAGATGTAAAATGAGGATACTGGGGCAGGTGACCTTAAAAAAATCTTGAGGACTATCACTGAATTAATCTATAATCAGAAAAACATAAATAATTCTGTAACTGCATTACTGCTTTTATAAAGCCTGTAGAAATATAAGGATAACATAGGAGATGATGGGAAGTTATACAGCAAGAAGCAGCTTAGAGATGGATGTAATAGAAACTACAGCTCTGTGAAGGCTCCTGAGGAGTTAGCTAAGATGAGGTTGAAAGTACGGAAATGGAGAGAATCATGGGCCATGATTCCTCTGACAAGGGTCTCATATCCAGAATCTACAAAATCCTCAAAAATCTCAACTACAAAAACACTAACAGCCCAATTAATAAATGGGCCAAAGAGCTAAATAGAAACTTTCCACCAGAGGACATTGATCAAGCCAATGAATACATGAGAAAGTGCTCTAAATCTCTAGTAATCAGAGAAATGCAAATGAAAACCACATTAAGATATCACCTCACACCAGTCAGAAAGGCAAAGATGAAGAAAATAAACAATAATAGATGCTGGAGGGGCTGTGGAGAGATAGGCACACTAACACACTGTTGGTGGAGCTGCA
>PVKS010030730.1:0-24106 GCA_004027875.1 Aplodontia rufa
TGTGTAGCTCAGATGCCCAATAGGACAAATCAAGATATGTCCTAAGCCTGTTTAAGGTGCAGATCAGTGTTCTTTCACTTTGCACATTGCCATTCCAGGTCACTGCCATTCTAAGGTTGACTTTATCTGAACTGGTCAGAGGTAGAGAATAGAGGCAAAAAAAAAAAATAATAAAGATGAATAAATGGCAGTTAAGAATTTATTTTCCCTGTGCTTTTTTTCCTCTAAGATAGGGAAGTGGGAAGGAGATAAGAATAGTCCTCGATACTTGTGTATCACGCTGTCCTTACCTTCAGTGTTTATTTTTAAACTGACAGAGCATGAATGCATATATATGAGTAAGTACATATGTACACATACACACATGTATATGCAGTCATGCACTATCAGTTTAAAAAAATATATATATATATGCACACCCACTTAATTGAATTACTCTGAAGGATGAAGACATTTGGAGTATTTAGACATGACTGATTCACAATTTTCTTACTTGTTACTACACAATTTTGTGCAATGGCTTGTAAAATGATTACAGCTAAATGCATAATATAATAAACTCAAACAATGTTGAATATGTATTAGTGTATCCTGTGATGAATAAAGAGTCACAGTGAATTAGAATTGAAAGACTAGTTTTAGCTGAATAAAAGCAGATGTTATTAATTGAATGATTAGACAAAATCCATTGAAATTCTTAAAGGCTTTTGGTATTGGGTATGTGACTAAGAACTTGGGTGTGTGAATATCTGTTAGGGTTTTTTCCTTTTATTATCTAGTAGGGAAAACATTATTGAGTGGTGCTAAAGGATGTTGCTTAAATGCCAAAGAAATCTATACTTCCTAATTTTCTAGCATTATAAAACATAATAGCTCTTACGTCTTGGATTTTATTATCCTTTTAAAAAGGAAAGAATAGGTTGGCATCATTGTCATAAAACCTCATATATGAGAATAAAAATTAGTGACCAACTTATAACACTTGAAAAAAATAACATGAAATTACTAGGTATTAGTCAGCTTTTCATCACTGTGACCAAAATACTAAGAAAAACGTAGAGAAGGAAAAGTATTTGAGCCTAACACTTTCCATGGTTGGCCGATGCCATTGCTTGGGCTGCAGAGCAGGCAAAACATCATGATGGAAGGGTGTGGCATTGGATAGCTGCTCAGCCCATGGAGGCTAGGAAGAAGGGAGGGAGAGAGGGAGAGGGAGAGAGAAGGAGAGAGAAAGACACACACACCAACTAGAGGCAAAATATGATCCCCAAGGGCACACGCCCAGTGACCTATTTTTTCTAGGCAAACCCCCACCTGCCTACAGTTACCACCCAGTATAGTAATCTTTTCAAATTATTAATCCATTAAATGGATTAATCCACAAATTTAGGTTACCACTCTCATAATCTAATCATTTCACCACTGAACATTTCTGCTTTGTCTAATATGAGCTTTTGGGAGGAGGGCACCTCATATCCAAACTATAACAGCAAGTAAACAGAATTAATTTATAAATTGCCACTTGGAAAATTACATTTCTAAAACTACAGTCTTTTACAAAATTCTGTGTTTATTTCATGCTTGAAATCATGAAAGATTCTTATTCTTTGTGAGCTAGAAAGTTAGTATGCCCCTTAGAAATTGTGGAAATCAATTTTAAATTTTTCACATAAAAGAATGCAAGATTATTCTTTTAAACAACTAAGCAATACTTAAGTATATTAATGAAAAATGAAGCCCTTCCTCTACCTCAACCACATTCTACATTCTGCAATGATTGCAGAAATTATGCACATAGTATGTAAAAATCAAAGGTATTTATATATATATTGTATACAATCTAATTAAACAGAGAAATCGTTCCCTTCAAACTGTGCTGAAGTTTGATCTTTTCACATTTAACAGAACATCCCAATAATCATTCATTTATAATATATAGAATGATATCATTGTTTTTAATAATATTCCATTGTATGCATGTAATAGTGTTTAGTTAACCAATTCTCTATTGAATGCTTCTCCTTTTCATTTTTTGAAATAATGCTGAAAGATCACCTTTCTCAATAAATCCTCCAAGGTGATTATATTTGATTTTCCTCTGGTTTTATCTGATTACCCTGTGGAAGGTATATTAAAATCAATATGAATTTCTGAGTTATAGAAAATTAAGGGAAACATAAACTCAAAGCTCACCCATGAATAATGTTTATATTCACATTTTCATTATTTTTCTAATATAATATAAGCCCACACATATACTTTTTTTGTCACCAAGTCCAAGAGTTTCTATAAAGTACCATTTAGAGCAGTGCTTCCCAATCTTGGCTTCACATTAGAGTCTAAACATTTTATTCC
Source organism: Aplodontia rufa (assembly GCA_004027875.1). Lineage (NCBI taxonomy): Eukaryota > Metazoa > Chordata > Mammalia > Rodentia > Aplodontiidae > Aplodontia > Aplodontia rufa. Next base: position 2,356 of record PVKS010030730.1, read on the forward strand.
TAGGTTGCACCAATTAAATTAGAATCTTTAGAGGTGGGACCTGGGATTGGTAAAGCTTTCTAGATGATTTCAATGTGCATCCAACGTTAAAAAACATTGATTCTGGGCTGGAGCAATGGCTCAGTGGTTACAGCACTTGCCTGGCATGCGCAAGTACATGGGTTCAAACCCCAGCACCCACATACAAATAAAAATTAATTCTCTCTCTCTCTCTCTCTCTCTGTCCATCTCTCTTTAAAAAAAAAACAAAACCATTGATTCAAAAAGTAGCTAGTTTTGAATGAGATGTTTATTAGACAAAAAAAAGAAGCAAAAAAAGATAAAAAAATAATTAAATTCCAGTAGAAAGATTCAGATGTTAATCTGTAATCAAGAATTTAATGTGTGAAAAACATATCCATATAATGCTAATTTAATGTAAGGAACTTCAAGTCTCAATTTTCAGGCTTTTTTTGGTTAGTGGAAGTAAAGGGAGAAACTACAGTGCCTTGTGCACAGGGCTGGTGCTCTTCTCCGCTGAAATAGCTTGGGGTGCCTCTCCTTCCTCACTTTTCAGGGTTGCACATTATATTTTATTTTTATGTGTGTCACCCTTCAAATTTTGCTTTCTCCTGATAGAAGGTACCCTCCTTGAGAGCAGGGATTCAGGCTCCTTCAATTCTTTCTGTTCCCTAGGGTTAGGTGTAGTGCTGACACAATTGGCACTTGATCAACATTGGCTCTGTAAGTTAATGTCTAGCACTTTGGTACTTAAAGGGGTGGGGGATGATGCAAAAGTAATCAGAGAATGAGGTGACAGTGCAGGAACAATTCTTCTGTTTCTCCTCCTTTAAAACTTGTATACCAGAATAAGAACAAAGTACATTTCATTTGAGAAATGGTAAATTGTATTTTATATAGTCAAAAGGTTTTGGGGAAAGATTATCTTGCATCATGTGCAAATAGGGAAAGTGTTAGAGAATAGGAACATCAGTAAGGAGAAAAAAGGAATTTTATTTAACAAGGTAGTGGGTACATTTTTTGATAAGGCAGAAAACTATTATATGATTTTCTGAAAACCCAGTCTTGTAAATAATCAAGAAAGAGACTTGGTTCCCATAATCCATTTTAATCAGAAGAGAGAAGATTTGGAATGGGATGAAGACAGCCTCTAAAAGATCTGGGTCAGTGCTATACTGGTGAGGGATTTTTTTCGAAAACCTTAAATTATAAAGAAATATTCCAAAAATTCAATTGAGACAGACAAAGATGTGAAAGTTATCATTTTTAACAGCTAAAATTAGAATGAACATGACTATCATGGCACAAGAAAGAATAAGAATGATTCTAATGTGCTCCAGGACTCTCTAAAATTTTGTTATGAAATCTTTATTCCAGTTGTCAAAGAAATAATAAAAATTTCAGTCTACATTTGTTGAATTTTTATTTGTATATTTGAGAAAATAATGAGTCATATTTTAATGGTAAATGGCATTATGCAGGTGATAATAACCACTGTTATGTTAAGAGAGACTTGATATCATTGTGTAATTTCAGAAATAGTGAAGTCTAAAGTGTATGGGAATAAGGATATGAAACATGAAGATGTTGGAAGTGTAAAAAAGAAAAATATTCTTTCTTTTCTGTTTATAATCATTATTATTTTCAATAAGTGATTTTTTTCTTATACTTCTTATACTTTTAGATGTACACTTCTAAAACTGTTGAATTTCTTCTCATCAGAGGAGATACATGATGAATTGAGTGGACATTTATAAGGTCATTTTATCCTCCACAAAAAATAAGGCCACTTTTGTACAGTTAAATTTTTATACTCCAGTTTATTATTCTTGATTAAATTTCTTCAATTTTCCTTTTGTTATCATTTTTAAATCATTATCAATGTTTTATTTGTCTAAGATTATATTCTGTTGCAGACTAAGGGATCTAGTATGTGTGGTTTCAAATGACCACTGAAACACAATTTAGTGGCGATAATGTTTTATTAAAATAGTCAATAAAATAAATGAGACTGCCTATTGAAATGTATGTGTGTGTATATATATATATGATTAATTTTTAGTATTTGCATTTCTGGTAATACTCTCAGTTTGCATCTACCAGGAGAACACAGAGGAGAAGCATTTTCATAATGCTAAGTGATGACCATTAAGAAAAGCTCTAGTTACCATTTAGAAATACAGCTCAAGGCTATTTAAGTAAGAGTACTTTCACTCTAATTTATTTGAGGGTATTTCCCAAATTAACAGAAACTTGTGGTTAACAATTAAGATTTGATAATAAAACCTAAAACCCAATGAAACTTGCTATCACTTTTGCTATGATTGTCCCCCAGATTTTAGAAGGTCTGAACATTTCATGGAATACAATTAGATTGGGACTGGAGTGCTGGCCCAGCTGTTAAGGTGCTTGCCTGGCATGCACAAGGAGAAACACAACAAAGTGTCAGAGCAACAAAAACCACATGAAAAACCAAATAAAACTGATATTCTCTCTCTCTTAAAACAAACAAAAAAATACAATTATATTGCTGGTGAAATGGTACTAGAAATTAGTCCATTCCTGTTTTACAGATTAAAAACTAAGACCCCAAAGGTAATTGTCTAGATAACTATGAGCCAACCAGTATCAGGCTCCCTGTCTACCGTTCATCCCTGTCATATTTTACCAAATTTTTAGTGAATCAGGCCCAAGTATTTGTTCTCCATGATTGCCTTTTCTTTAGCAAATTCACAGTTCCTTCTTCTTCATGAAAATCAAAAATTGTCTTCTTTCTATACTTTAAAGTTTGCCTGAAGATTTACAAATGGAAATGATGTTAACACTACCCAAATATTAAGGTATCTGGTGTAAGCATTTAGATTATATTAAGGTAAAGGTCAGGACTGGAAAGTCAAAATGGATTAAAAGCAGAACCAGTGTAAGCAATGAAGACCAGCATCCACTGAATATATATAGCAAATATAGGCCACATCTGGATTCTTTATATGAAGCCACTAAAAATAGAAATAAATCTCTCCATAATTAAATTACTTAGTGTTGACACTAATATTTTTGACACTTGGAGTAGATTTTTATAATCATAGTTTCATGTATTCATGTATATCTCCTGTTCAAAATACCAAACTCAAATGCATTGACTCTAAGGAACTTAAGTCTTTACAGTCTAAAAATAGGAATCCCTGAATAATTTCATCAAAAGGTTACTATGCCTGCATTTAAAAGGGTCATGTAAGACCTCAGGAGAAATACTTGCTTAATTCCATATATTAAACATTTCATCAAAACTTTAATTGGCATATGCTTTTGAAATATATAAAAGAGAGACCAGAAAACAAATCTGACAAGAAAATCTTAAGAATTGACCCTTAGAAACATAACTTTATTTTGCAATGAGCAGGCTCTACCATGTATAAAAGAACTTCAGGACAGTCATTCACAGACAAGTTAGATCATCTGTCATCTTAGAACAATCACGACTTCATCAGGACTAGTGGGTGCACTCTAGGATGCATAACTTGACATTCAAATGTTCTACAACATGTTGTAGTTTTTTTATCATTCATAAACGGGGAGAACCAAGAATAAAATTTTGTGGTGTGAGATTGGGAAATATTTTATAATTTTGGGGAAGAAACCCTATAGAAGTAGCATGTTTGAATGAAATTATGAGAAAGAGTATGGGCACATAAAAATTCTTTTTGGTATTTATAATATTCCTCTTTAAAACAAATGTTTATGAAGTACATATTTATATGCCAGGCACTCTGCTAGACTTTGGAGGATGCAACAGTTACCCAAATAGACATTACCTGTCCTCAGGGAACATGTAGTTTTGTAATATGCATTTCTTACTGTCATAGGCACACCACTGTTGCTTCAAGTATTTATAAAGAATTTGATAGTGGGGAGGAAGTTGGAGGACTGAGAAAAAGAGTAGAATAGGAAACAGTGTAGGGAAGAAGAATTGTGGAAGAAAGGTAGTCAGACTTCTAGGGTCATCTCCATTATGGATCTTTCTCTGACTCCACTTTTCCATGAAGAATCTTCTCATGTACTCTGATCAGTCTGTGTTGTTTTGACTTTGTATCCCAGAGCCAACCATAGTTCCTAGCCCATAGTTGGTGATCTGTTATGTTTGTTCAGTGAATTGCAATTACCTGATATTCAGTTAGTGTGGAGAAACATATCTCTCTCTGTATTTGGCAATCCTTATTACATTGAAAATTGAAATGGACATTTTTGGCTGATAAATAATTTCCCTCTGAAAATTTTAGGAATGAATCTCAGTGGCAGGGTAGTTGGAGTATTGATGGTGTGGTGGAAGTTGTTAGCTGCTCCATTTCCCCAAAATGATGCTTTTCAGCTCACCTTTAATCACAAACAAAATCAGATTAAAAAACAGTGTGAGTTGAGCTCCATAGTCCTCTTTTCCAATCACATTTCCATTCCACTGCAGTCATTGCAGACCTGCTATGATCAAATTACTAATAACTGGAAACAATTTCAAATTTTAGGAAATTTTTAATGTATGTATTAATTATTCAATGATTTCATAAAAAGCAAGATCTTCAAAACAGAAGTCCAACTCAAACCTCTTGCTTTGTGGATGTTCCTGTACTTTTAAGGGAAATTCATACCTTTAATGACTGCAAGTAAAAATACACTTGAATTCGTGCCTGGAGAACTCTCCCACCTCCTCAGGTTCCCATGACAAGTACTGTTTTAAGTTCTCTCCCGACTCTGTGGAGGAGATCTGGGATGTGGGAGTAGAAGAGTGAGCACCAGTGTGTGCTTAGTTCAGACAGTTAAAATGAAATTCCAGGAGTTCCCCGGAGCAGTTTTGTATTGACTTGACCCAGCGTTACCTCTGGTATTTGCTTTGGCAAATCATTTAAAACACATAACTGTTGTCTTTGTTTTGCAGTTTATAGTCAAGAGTGATTTGAAAACTATTGGTGTCTAACATAAAAGCCAGAGATGAAAATGGAACATATTAACACTGAATATAGGTTGTGATGAATCACAGTTTGTCAGCTTTCAAGTATTAAAATTATCTACCTAAAAATACCTTACTGTACTCCATCACTTTCCCTAGCTGTTTACCCTATTTACCACTTAAAAAACATCTAGCACTGATACATATTTATTTTAGGTTGTAAAGTTAGTGCTTCACAATATTTTTTACTGAATGATTATCTTTTAATTACCATGTGTTTCTCTTTTGAGGTAAATATAGTAGTTCACTAATCATACTAATTGTGGGTGGGCATTGGTAGCAGAAAGAAGGTTTATAGATTAGTCACTTGGGAGGTAAAGTGGTTACCAGAATTAGAGCTCAAAAAAGCTCATGCATTATGCTTTTTTCACAGTGCTGCTGAATGGTAACTGTGGAAAAATAAAAACACATTTATTCCAGAATTTGTGTGTGTGTGTGTGTGTGTGTGTGTGTGTGTGTGTGTGTGTGTTTGCCTCTGCCAAAAGGGATGAGAGTATTTAAGCTCTGTAAAAGTTGAACTATTGTAAACATTGAGACCAATAATAAAGCTAGCATATTGAATAAAGACAAAGTAAAGGTAATTAGAGTGAAATAATACAGAGAGAAAGAAGTAGAAAAATAACCAGATGGGTTGGTTTTTTCTTAGAGATTCTTGCAGTTCTAAGTAAAATGAGATATTAATCAAAGAATTAACCCTTGCCACTCACTTCTGGGTTAATATCCAGTTTGATGTTTTACTTAAAGCTTTTGAATTCAAACAAAGATGAATTAAATTTTTTATCAGGCCACACAAATTTATTAGTCAAATTAATTTCATTTCACCAATTCCATATTTTATTCTACAAACCAGAAAAGATAATTTGTGTGCCAAATAATTATATGTCAAGAAAACAATCATACCTGATTTTAGTGGTATGGAATATATATCTGGGACTACAGACCTCACATATGCACTGCCTTCATTTTGATAAAAATATATATAATCACATAACTAATATCTGCAAAAATTATTTTAAAAAGCATCAGATTTCCTTAGTAAAATATGCTTTGGTTTGGGTATGTTCACTGGGTAAACTGAAGGTGAAGAGTAACTCTTGTTGAAGAGAAAAAGAGCTTGTCAGATAGGTCTTTTTCCTTTAGGCCCATTTACTTTTTTATTATTAAGAAATTTAGTTGTTGTACAATCAAAAATACTTCTAACAAAACAATAAAATATGATATGCATATACTCTTAAAATTAGATTTACCCCCTAGAGCCCACCCTAATTTCCCACCCTTACCCTGCCCCCCCTTCTTCCCGATACATATCTATGAATGCCCTAGATTGTGTGTCACTACACCTTTGCTGGGTTTAATACATGAGAGTTGACCACCTTTCACACTGGCCAGGGTCTAGCTCCAGCCTCCACAGATGAATGAAGACATTCGACCCTTGACTCTCTGGGTTAGGCTAACTTCACTCAACATGATTTCTTCCATAGCCATCAGTTTACCGTCAAAGGCTGCAATATCATTGTTTCTAATTGCTGAGTAGAACTCCATGGTATATATGTACCACAGTTTTGGAACCATTCCTCCAGTGAGGTGCATCTGGGTTGTTTCTAGAATTTAGATATTGTAAATTGAGCTGCTATGAACATAGATTTTGCTGTGTCACTATAATGTGCTGGTTCTAAATCCCCTGGAAAAATACCCAGGAGAGGAATAGCTGGATCATATGGTGGGTGCATCCCTAATTTTTTGAGGATTCTCCACACTGCTTTCCAGAGGGGCTGTACCAGTCTGCAGTTCCACCAACAGTGTGCTAGTGTTCCTAACTCTCCACAACCCCTCCAACATCTATTACTGTTTATTTTCTTCATTTTTGCCAATTTGACTGGCATGAGGTGAAATCTTAATGTAGTTTTCATTTACATTTCTCTTATTACTAGTGATTTAGAGCACTTTCTCATGTATTCATTGGCTTGTTCAATGTTCTGTGTTGAGAAGTTTCTCTTTAGCTCTTTGGTCCATTTATTGATTGGTTTGTTAGTGTTTTTGAGGTTTTTGATTTTTGACTACTTCTTTCACTGTAGGAGACATGTTGAGAAAGTCTTTGCCTACTCCCAAATGCTGGACTGTTGGACCTAATTTATCTTCCAGCAGTTGCAAGGTAGCTGATTTAATTCCTAGCTCCTTGATCCATTTTGATTTGATTTTCATGCAAGGGGAAAGATATGGGTCTAATTTTAACTTTCTGCAAGTAGCTGTCCAGTTTGTCCACTACCATTTGTTGAATAGGTTGTCTCTCCTCCCTGTTATATTTGTCCTCCTTTGTCAAAAATCAGATGCTTAAATATTTGTGGGTTTGTTTCAGGGTCTTCTATTCTATTCCATTGGTCTTCTTTCCTATCTTGATACCAGTACCATGCTGTCTTTGTTACTATAGCTCTTTAGTATAGTTTTAGATCTGGTATGGCAACACTGCCTGATTTGTCTTTCTTGCTTAGTAATGTTTTGGCTATTCTGGGTTTCTTATTATTCCAAATGAATTTGAGAATTGCTTTTTCTATATCTGTAAAGAATGACATTGGTATCTTGATGGTCCATTTACTTTTTGACCCTCTCACAGTTGATGGTTGTATTCATTCTGTCTGGACTGACACCCAGTTTGATCTGCTCTTAACAATGTGAACAAGAGGGCTGGAGCAGTAGCTCAGGGGTTACAGTGCTTGCCTGGCATGTGTGAGTACACAGATTTGAACCTTAGTACCATGTACACAACAAGTTTATGAGCAACAGAGGCCACATGAAAAACTAAATAACAATTGATTCTCTTTCTCTCTCTCTCACTGTCATTCTCTCTTTAAAAAAATATGTGAACAAGAACCAGTTGTTACTCATAGCTATGAGACCCGGCTGGACAGTCTTCTTCCTGTCAAAGCCATGATTCCAAAAGTTAAAATAAATTGTAATTGTGAACACAATTTGAAGTCTCCCTCTCAGAAATTCTGCCCTTATTTCTTAAATATTACAAACATGCAAATTTTCTTGAAGTAATTCTGCATTGTGAGCATCAAGAAATCACAACTGAAAGTATGAAGCATTGAAAACTTCATCACAATTGTTTATGAGTGACGCTGGTCAGGTAGCTTCTCCTATACATGTCTTAGTAAGAAAATACTGAGAAATTGCAGTGATGGTACACTTTGTCTCTGAAGCCAACCCAGGTTTGAAGGAAAGACAATTGTGAAAAAGGTTACAAAGTTCTGATAACTGAAAACCAGGGGTGGGTGAGTTCTGTACCTGTGGATTCGTTAACCAGCTTCCTACCTACACCACCTGAAGCAAAAACAATCAACAAGGAAGGCAATAAAACACCCACATAGAGCAGAATGTTTAGCTACTTCTTCCCTTTGGAAATAGAAAGTTAGGACAATGAGCTGAATTATCTTGAGAAAGTAGAGCTTCCTGTATGGAACTTGCCCTAGATTTTTGTAGTTGGAATTAAGCTCACCAACAGCTGACTTTTAGAATTATCTGGTAGATTAGACAATTACTGGAATAGTCATTGGCTTTGGGAAATAAAATATCTCCTACTGGCTCTTCCCTCTACTGAGTGCTTTGTCTGTTTCATAAGAACGACTCAAAATAGGAAGCCTTTGAAGGCTCACCTTTGTGGAAGAGGAAACTTTATAAGGACAGCAGAATTAGAGGTCTCTCCTCAAGCCCTGTTCTAGTTCTCTCAACACTCAGCTGAACAGCGCTGTGGTCCAGTGACTCATGGTTGGGGAACACTGCAGTGTTAGTTCTCTTGCACCATCCACTTCTGCCATTGATCTCTGGGCATCTGAAGGAGCCTGAGAAAAGACTTCCTCTCTAGCTCACCTTTGTCCTTCCTGGTGGACAGTGGTGTTTCCCTGTTAGTCTCTGTAACTCTTAGCTGCTCTGCTTCAGTGTACTGGCCTTGGCTTAAAGGAGGAAACAACTTTTCAAAGTCCATCATGTACTAGTTAATGATATTAACTAATATGGCCAATCAAGACAAACTCAGTTAAAATAAGCACCTAATGGCAAGTGGAGCCACTAGGCATGAGGTTAAATACCATTTCTACTACTAAGTAACTGGATACTTAGGAAAGTTAATGAACTTTTATGCTTCTTCATTGGCTTATCTAAATGATGGTAATTGCCATATTAACCTAACTCTGGCTTTAAGCTTTAAATGATGCAATTTGCATGAAGGACAGGGTCTGTTCTTTAATAAGTTCTTAAGTTATAATCATTGTTGTTAATAGATACTACAGTGGTTTGGGGACTATGGCATGATGTCATAACTATGATTCTAGAGTTCTCTCTTCCAATCACATCCATATTTTTGTTCTTTCTGTTTCTTTCACAAGCATTTCCACGGGATCATCCATCCAAAGATGAAGCAAAATATCATGTTACTATCAACTGGGAACATTTTCAATACATTGTTCAGAATTCTGATAAATACAGGGTTGGCACACAGAGCCCAGAAAAAAATCTAAACTTCCTGCAAAATTCTAAACCATGGGATCTTACTCCATAAATCTGGCTCTATAGATCAAACAGGGGAAAAGAGGGGTTGCTTGACAAGCCTCAAGTCTGCTGAACCAACCAATCTCATGGACTAGCACAAAGAGACACTTTTTGAAGCAGAGTAAACTTGCCCATAAATTAAGTTTCGTCTGTCAGAATAAAATTGTACTGGACAGAGTTAAATATGCAAGGAAGAGGACACAAAGCTGTTGTTGAGTTGGGGATGTCACTCAGTGGTAGAGTACTTTTCTAGCATGAGGGTGCAGTGGTGTACCTTTGAAATCCCAGCAATTTGAGAGGATGTGGAAGAAGGATAGCAAGTTGGATGACAGCCTTGGAAATTTAGCAAGACCTTCAGAAACTTAGCAAGACCCTGTCTCAAAATAAAAACTAAAAAGGACTAGGGATGAGGCTCAATGGGAGAGCACCCCTGGATTCAATCTCTAGCATACAGAGAGGAAGAAGGAGATTGTTGCAATAGGAAAGAGTGAAAGAGCTGAATTCTACTAAAACAAAAGGCAGATCCTAATTTTTTTTTAAGAGAGAGAGAGAGAAAATCAGTTTTATTTTGTTTTTCATGTGGCTTTCCTCGCTCCAACACTTGGTTGTGTACGTGGTACTGGGGTTTGAACCTGCATCCTCATGCATGTCAGACAAGCGCCAAAACTTCTGAGCCACCGCTCCAGGCCCAGATTCTGACATTTTTAAATGCTGTAGTGGGTTAATGGAAAAGATTTATAAAATTTTTGAAGGAAGGTTGGTCAGAGATTATGACATTGTGTTTGCTGACTGGTGTTTATAGATTTTAGGTTCCCACCTTCCCATAGAGACTTTAGGCTAAAAGCTATTAGATTTATATCTTAAATAAGCAGGGAAAGTTTACATTTGCAAGTTTCCTAAAGTAAATGCTTCCAGAAAAGAGAGGTTTAAAAAAAAACTGCCTAAAATTTAATCACGTTGAAGGGAACTCTAAGATATCCTTGTTCAGGTCTGTTATTGTGACAAATCTAATTCTTCCTTACATCATGGTGAATTGGTGTACTTTTTCCCCCCAAAAGGGCAGATTTAGTCTACTACTTTATTGACTAAATAAACATACATAATTAACCATTCATACATTTATGAAAAAATGTTATTTTCTAATTACAGAAGTCATGTTTATCAAAGGAAAATATTTTACCTTAACTATGAAAGAGAAAATTAAATTTACCCACCACTGAGACATAACCATTGCCTGCATGTTGTGGTATATGTCTTCTTCTAGTTATGTATATTTGTTTTGCAAAATTTGCAATCATAACATAATATCCATTACTACTTGTTTTTTATAGCAGTATACTGTAAATGTTATTTCATTATTATTATACATACATTCCACATTTTATTTGCATTTCTTGTGTTTTATTTTTGCTGTATAGCAAGGTATCTTGCAAACAGGATCAATAAATAATAAATTGATAACTGATAATCAGGTTAAACATTACTATTATTATTACTGTTTTTTGTAGTGTTGGGCACCCTATAACTGGCATTCTACCACTGAGCCACATCACAAGCCCTTTTAAAAAACAGTTTTAAATTATTGAGATAGGTTCTTAGTAGCCTTGAACTTGTGATCCTCGTGCCTTGACCTCCTGAATATCTGGAGTTCTAGACAAGTGTGGCTGTACCTGGCATCAGATTAAACATTTAAAGACATTTTAGTCAACTGTTTTATATAAATTTGTGTGTTTCAGGAGTATGCGGTTTTCCCTACTTTTCCTGAATTGTTTTCTCATCCTTTCTAAAAAATATGTTCATTAAATGTGCTCACTCATAAGTCTGGTGCACAGTGGATTTCCAGTAAATAATAGTATAGTTATTATGAATCTATATAGAGGGACTACTATAAACCAGAATTTATAACTGGAAACATTTCAAAATATTATCACAGAGCGTTTGTAGTTTGCCTATAGGTTATGGGTTACAGACTTCTAAATTTAAGGTGATATCCTCAGATTGGGATCAAAGACTGACTTGAATTTTATTTTTTGCTTTGGTCTGATTTTCAGGTTCCACATCCAACCTTTACGAACTCTGCTCAACTCCTCCATCCTTGCCTCTGTTTCTTTCTGTGTAGAAGTCATCCCTTTGATTTCTTGCGTCTACGGTATTTCTGTCCATAGTTCTGAGCCTTTTGCTTCATGTTAATGTTTTAGATTTATTTATTCAAATAATACCTAATTACTCCTTCTCTGTTCAGCTTCTGACTGAAGCTTGGGTTGAACTGTGTGCTTGGTCCTTGGAGGATATTACATTATCTTTCATATCTCGTTACGGTTTTTGACCCCATGCTGCTCCAGTCTTAGGCAAGCCCAGGATTTCTGATGTGGATTAGCCACCCAGTTCCCCCACTAGGCGATTCATAGTCACTTTCCATCACTACTCTTCTGAATGTGATTGTGGGTTCACCAGATCCTTTCTCCCGGTTGACACTTTGCCTATGGAAAAAACCAATGTGTTCTTAGTTGATTTATATGTGGGTCCTGATTTGGCTCTCTGACACTATGCTTAGAATGCACAGTACTGGCAGTATGCTCCAACTTGGTGCCAGGGTGGAAACTGAAAACACTCCCTTTATTATGCAGAACTTTATGGTATTCCTTGCCAGGGCCTTAGTCAAGGCAGGGGACAATCATCTGCTGAGTCTGTGTGGAAGGCCAGCACAGAGAACTCCATCCACATTTGCTCAAAGCTAAGTCAGACAAGGCAACCAATTCTGAGTTTATTGCTAAGGGTTAAAAACAAAATTTGAAGTCTTCCTCTGACTAGACTACATAAGGAGATTATAGATGAACCCTAAAATTAAGGCACTCTAAATTTAGTTAAATATCACTTTCACTATGAATTGTACATGTATTCTGGGGATTGGAATATTTTATTTGCTCTCAAATTATTCAAACTTGAATAATAAAATACTTTACTTTTTGTAACATGTTTTATGTATGTAGTATGTAATATAGTTATGGTTAGTTTAAAGCTTTGTTTAATTGTAAAATTTGCCAAGCAACAAACATGTAAAGGAAACTTTTTTGAATCCAGGAGGTGTTTTTATTTTTTCTAAATGTACAGTTATGTGTTAACAGAAATTACCTGAGGTTTTATAAAAGAATGCCAAACAAAAAGTGACCAAAAATCTTGAGAATAAAAATGGAATACCAAATATAAAAATTAGATGCTTATAAACTCTCATTTTTTCTGAATCTTTGAATGTTGTTATTCATTGATGGTTCATCTAAATACACTTGCACTCATATGAGCACTACAGTCAATAAATGTGCACAAATATTAACTGTAAATGTATGTAAATATTACATCTAATTGTAAGTATTTAAAGACTTTTGCATTAAAAGGAGAAATTGTGTACTAAAAAGGAAAGGCATGTAAATTAAGATCAGAGGTGAGTCAATAATAACTAATGTTTGGAAGAATAAAGCTGTTGTTGAGGTTACTTATACATTCTTTTCACAAATGGTAAACATTACTAAAATAGTACTGACATGTTCTTTGTTAAAATAAAAATTATCTACAATTTAGTTGTAAATGATTTTTATTTTTACATTGAGCTATTCAGAGGTGACATTATCTCTTTAAACTTTAACTACAAAATTTGAATTTGGTTATAATGTGTTCTGGCTATGTTTAGATATTTGAAGCCTGTGATATTTGTGACCAAGCTGAACAGAAGTCCATTAGGAACATTCATGTCAATTTGTGTTAAATTTAAGGTTATGTAGAAGGTATGGGTTTGTATCTTCCCCACTGGATCAAACCCAACATTTTTGCCCACAGATTCAGTAATCTTGAAGAAATTAGAATTTGCAATTTCTGTGAAAATAATTTTTTTGCAAGGATGATAAGCCAGTCACTCTTTGAAAAAGATAGACTTTCCTCTTTAATGTATTGGATTTTACCTGTGTTCAAAATGATTACTGCTTTAATAATTAGTAATTCTAATTGTGCAGTGATTCTGTGCATATTGAAGGACTGACTTACTGTGGGTGTAGCCTCGTGCAAGCTGGTGATTTAAGGGCAGTTAAACTTTGTTCAGCATGTACTGTATAATATAGGCAACAAGTAATTTTCCTTCACAAAACAACTAATTATTATAAATGTCAGAATTGTAGCTTTCTTGGTTATTTTGATCCTAAATTGTCTGAACATACTGGCTTTCTGATGGGGTACTTGAACACCCAAGTTGTGATCCACACTTGAAGCTGATCACATGTAAAATTGCCCAGGTTTTAAATGGCTTAACCATATTAAATTATAGGAAGCTATAAACTGTTAAACTTAAATTATTTTATAAACAGATGAGCTTAAGTTATTTTATACTACTCAGCACATGAAGATAGATTATTTAAAGTTTTAATATAAAATATAGTAGGAAAGCAAATTCATTAAACATTTTAATTAACCATTTTTTCTAAATTTTAGAACATCATATCTATATTAAATACAATGCACAAAATAAATGACATCATCAACTTTGTGAACAATTTTTGGTTATTTAATGAAATCTTACAATGTATATAAATTTCAGAGGTATCAAGGATTATTTTCACATTCGTAGTGTCTCACTCCAAAAATTTGACTAATGAGATGTTTAATATTTAAAAATAGGCTAAATATGTGTGTGTGTGTGTGTGTGATTCTGTTTTCTTTGATAACTGTAAATGGATGCTACATGCATATTTTCAAAAAGAAAAGTTTTAGAAAACTTGTATAAGCACAGAACTGCAGACGAGGTGGTACTCCTTCCTCAGAATTGCAGCCTGGTGCACAATGTGGGGTGTGGAGGACAAGCCAGCCCTTGGAAAGGCATAGCTATAACTGAACTGAGCAGGCTTGCTTATCTCTGATGACAAGGAGGCAGGGATAGAAGATGTGGAGGGTAGAGTAGGATATGGAGAGTTGGTGTGAGGTAGGTGTTAGGCAACCATCCTTGGTGGAGCAGAGAGAGTGAATGAGGTGAGACCAGTGAGAAGTGCTTCAAGTGACAGAAAACAACTGGAAATGAGGCTGGGGAATTTCTCTGAAAAACAGGCTGAAAGTCTAATAACAATAGCAACAAAAGCTATCTCAAACGTGTGCGGTCTTTATCCCATTTGATCTACATAGAAGTCATGTGAGCTGTCTAGCCTAAAGAAAGTCAGCAAAAGTATTACAGTGTTTGAGCTGTAATTCAGGTCCCCAGCTTAGAAATAAAACTCTTCTTTCCAATGATGCGCTATGGCTTCTAGTGCTTTAACTAGATGCTATTGATCTTTAAAGGGAGAGGACATGCAGAATATTTAGTCACATATAGAAAAACATAACACATTTGTTTATTTGTTATATATATATAGTACACATTTTCAAGACTTCTACCAGAAATTTTCCTATTATATGACTTCTAGGAAGAAGTAGGTAAGATGATAAAATTAGTAATTTGAAAGAGTTTAATAAAAGGATTAACTACAAAGATGTGGACAGTGTTTAGGATAAGCAGCAAGAGATAGTGAAATAACTCATAGCTTCAAACAATAGGGGGCTGGGCCTACTTAAGCCTAATGAATATAGAGGGAGAAAAATATTGATAGCCTGATAGAGAAATGTGGAAAGAGACAGATTTTGAGGGTTGTTAACACTCAGGGGAGGGCCATAGCATTGGTGGGGACACAAGAATACTGTCTGACAGGAAGACTGCTGTGGAGATAATTATCTCATCCACGGTCATTATTCACCTTCCTGCTCTTGGATGCTTTCCATTGGCAAGACAAACCGAGACCAGAGAAGAAGTGATTTAACTGATGTAGCTTCAATAGCTGGGTTTTTAGGCCGCAGAGAATGGACAGAAGTAGAGACTGAATCTCATGTGCAAATAAAAGATGTTCAACACAACACCCTATACATCACTGATTACTCATTCACAAAACCCTGTTTGATTATGTTTTTCTAGCAGTTATTACCTAAATTTATTTTATTCATTTACATATTTTGTGCTTATCTTCTATTTCTTCATTCTCCAAGAGAACAAGAATCTCATCAATCTTACTTCTCTGTTCCATCTCTAGCTCTTAGAACCATGTACTACACATGATAGCTACTAGAAAATTTGCTGACTGAATAAATGAATACTCATTTATTAAACCCATACACTCTCAGTAAAACACACTAAACCTGAAAATAATAGAAGGAAGAAAATAATAAAACCAGAGAATAAATAAATGAAATAGAGAACAGAGAAACAATAGAAAAGCCCAACAGAACTAAGTTGCTTCTTAAAAAAAAAAATTCAGAAACCCTTAGCTGGACTAAGAAAAAAGAGTAAATACTCAAAATCAGAAATAAAAAGGGAGAAGACATTACAGATGATATCACTGAAATGCAAAGGATCATAAAACTGCTATGAACATTGTATGTCAACAATTTGGATAACCAAAAGAAATAATTAAATTACTAGACACTTAAAACCTTCTAAGATTAATCATGAGGAAATAGAAAATCAGAATAGACCAATAGCAACTAAGGAGATTGAATCAGTAATTAAAAGCCTACCATCAAAGAAAAGCCCAAGACCTGATGATTTCACTATTGAATTCTATCAAACATTTAAAGAACTAATACAAAGCCTTCTCAAAACTTCTAAAATAAACCTGAATGTGAGGAAACTGCCAAGCTCATTGTAGGAGGCCAGAATTATTCTCATACCAAAGCCAGACAAGGGCACTTTTAGAAAACTATAGACAGTATACCTGAAGAAAATAAATGCAGAGACCCTCAACAAAACATTAGCAAACCAAATGCAACAGCACATTCAAAGGATCATTTATCATGATCAAGTGGGATTAATCCCTAGGAAGCAGGGTTGGATCAATATATGCAAATCAATTACTCACCACAAATGAAAGACAAAATGCATGATCACCTCAATAGATGCAGATCAGATGTATGACAAAGTTAAACATTCTTTCATAATGAAAAC
Source organism: Aplodontia rufa (assembly GCA_004027875.1). Taxonomy (NCBI): domain Eukaryota; kingdom Metazoa; phylum Chordata; class Mammalia; order Rodentia; family Aplodontiidae; genus Aplodontia; species Aplodontia rufa. Next base: position 18,906 of record PVKS010030730.1, read on the forward strand.
CATTAAAAATCAAGTATTGAAGGAATATACCTCAACATAATGAAGGTCATAAATGGCAAGCCCATAGATAATGTCATACCAGTGGTGATAAGTTGAAAGCATTTTCTTAGCATCAGAAAAAAAAGGGGCTGGAGCAGTGGCTCAGTGGTTACGGCGCTTGACTTGCATGCGCTAGTACACGGGTTCAAACTCCAGCACCACGTACACATTGAAGTGTCTGAGCAACAAAAGTCCATGAAAAACTAAATAAAAAATTGATGCTGTCTTTCTCTCTCTCTCACTGTCACTCTCTCTTAAAAAAAAAATTAAAAAAAAAAAAAAGACAAGGATGTCCACTCCTCACTTTTAGTTCACATAATACTGGAAGCTCTAGCAAGGGAAAGAAAAAAAAAGGCATCTAAATTGAAAAGAAGGAAGTTAAATTACCTGTTTGCAGATGATATGATCTTATATATAGAAAACCTAAACACTCCATTAAAAAAAAATTGTTTGAACTAGCCAGGCCCAGTGCCACACACCTATAATCCCAGCTACTCAGGAGGCTGAAGTAGGAGGATTAAAAGTTTGAAGCCAACCTCAGCAACCTAGTGAGACCATATCACAAAACAAAATATTAAAAAAGGGCTGGGGGTATATCTCAGTGGTCAAGCACCCCTGGGTTCAATCCCCAGTAAAACATGCGTGCGGGTGCGCACACACTCACAGAAGGAGAGAACTAATAAAGGAATTAAGTTAAGTTGTGGGATATACAATTGACATACAAAAAGCAGTAGCATTTCTATATGCTATAATATACTATTCAAAAAGAAACCAAGAAAATAATCCCATTTACAATAAATAAAAAATAATTTAGGAATAAATGGAATCAGGGAGATTAAAGATCTATGCATACTGAGAGAAGAAATCGAAGAAGACACAAATCAATGGAAAGGAATTCTGTGGTCCTAATTGGAAAAATTAATACTGTTTGAAATGCCTATACCACACAAAGTGGCCTACAGGTTTGATGAAATCTCTATCAAAATTCCAATGACATGGGGTTTGGGTATTTAGCTCAGCTGTAGAGTTCTTGCCTAGCATGTGAAAATCCCAGAGTTTGGTACTTGGTCCTGAGGGGGAAGAAAATTCCAATGACACTTCAAAAAATAGAAAAAAAATTCTAAAATTCGCATGGAATCACTAAAGATTGTAAGTGAATCACTAAAGACCCTGAATAGCCAAAGCAATATTGAACAAAATAAACAAAGACACAGGCATCACACTGTTTGATCTGAAACTACTACAAATCTATAGTAGTCAGAATAGCATGGTACTGGAATAGAAACAAATACATAGACCAGTGGAACCTAATATATGGCCAAGAAATAGATGCATAATTTATGATCAGTTAATCTTTGATGAAGATGCCAAGAACACCAAATGAAGAAAGGACAGTACTTTCAATACATGGTGATGGGAAAATTGAACATGAACATGCAGGAAAAGGAAATTGAATCCTCAACTCACAACACCTACAAAAGCCAACTCAAAATCGATTAAAGACTTGTACAGTTAAGGCTTTAAAGTATAGAACCGCAGGGAAAAAGCTTCATGGTACAGGTCTGGACAAAGATAATTTTGGATGTGATCCCAAATACACAAGCAACTAAAGCAAAATTAGACAAATAGGATTGTACCAAACTAAAAAGCTTCTGTACGGCAAAAGAAAAAACTAGCAAAATAAAGGGACAACCTATGATATGGGAGTAAATATTTGCAAAGCATCCATCTACTAAGGGTTTAATTTTAGTATATATAATGAACTCCACCAACTCAAAAACAACAAAATAAATAACCTAATTTAAAAATGGGCAAAGGATCTAAATAATCATTTCTTAAAAGACATACAGATGGTCAACAGGTATACAAAGAAACATTCAACATCTCTAAACATCAGGGAAATGCAAATTAAACTAAAACCATAGTGAGACATCCACCTTACACTATTAGAATGGCAATTATAAAAAAAATGAAAGAGAACAAAACAAATGTTGGCAAGGATGTGGAGAAAAGGAAACCCCTGTACAGTGTTCATGGTAATGTAAATTATTAAGGAGTTCCTCAAAATACCAAAATTAAGCTTATCATATGATCCAGCAGCACATGTCCGAGGTGTTTAGCCAAAGGAATTGAAATTATTACAGGAAAGAAATAGCCACATTCTTATCTCTATTGTAGCACTCTTCACAATAGCCAAGAAATGCTGCAAGCTAAATGACCATCTGAGGATGAATGGATAAAGAAAGTGTGATGTATTTATATCAGTAGCATATTATTATTTAAAAAGAAAGAAATCCTGTCATTTGTGATATAGGTTGAACTGGAGCACCTTTTGGTCATTGAAATAAGACAGGTATAGAAAAAATGCCCCATGATTTCACATATATGAGGAATGTAACAAGTGAAACCCATAGAAGCAGGTGATTACCAGTAGGGGATATTGGTTAAAGAACACAAAATTTCAATAAGAAAAGATAATTTCATGAGATCTACTATATATTACAGTGACTATAGTTAATAACAATATTTTCATGAACTAGAAAATTACTGAAGAGATTTTAAGTGTTCTCACCACAAAAACTATAAGTACATGAGATACTACATAAGTGAAATAGCTTAATTTAGTCATTCTGCAGTGTATGCATGTCAAAACATCATTGTACACTGTACTTAAGTTACACTGTACTTAACAATTTTGATTTAATTGTAAAATCTCATACATGCATATATACATTCACACTTATATGTATATATAAGATGTGTTTTATATATATCCATAGTAGATAGATAAGCATTATCTTTTTTATAACTAGTTTTAGGCTAACTAGTACCAAGCACAGCAATCTCCACAAAGTAGCCTCTCATTACATGTTTGTTGAAGAATTACATGTGAACATATTCAAGATGGATAAATGAATATGTTCAAGATACTATTGCAAATAATTGGATTAATTTCATAAAACATCAACTAAAATCAATGTTATTAACAAATCATCATAATTTATATTTTCTTTTTTTCTGATCATCACACCGTTTATTTATTATTTTTTATATTTTTTATTTATTTATTTTTATTTTTATTTTTGAACAACCATACAAATTTTTAACAAAATACTATAAAATGTGTATAGTTCCTGGATACTAGATTTACCCCCAGGAGTCCCCCCGCCCCAATTTCCCATCCTTATCCCTCCCATCCCTTATCCACAATATCTCTAAAAAAGTATTAGGCTGTATAACATTACAACTTATCTGGATTTAACACATGATAATAGACCATCTTTCTCAATGGCCAGGGTCTAGTTACAACCTCCACAGATGAGTGGAGACATTCAACCCTTGGTTCTCTGGGTTAAGCTGATATTACTAAGCATAATTTCTTCCATAGCCATCCATTTACCCTCAAAGGCTGCAATATCATTGTTTCTAATTGCTGTGTAAAATTCCATGGTATATATGTACCACAGTTTTTGGATCCATTCATCCAGTGAGGGACATCTGGGTTGTTTCCATAGTCTAGCAATAGTAAATTGAGCCGCTATGAACATAGATATTGCTGTGTCACTGTAATGTGCTGATTCTAAATACTCTGGAAAGATACCTAGGAGTGGAATAGCAGGATCATATGGTGGGCTCATCCCTAGTTTTTTGAGTATCCACACTGCTTTCCAGAGGGGCTGTACCAGTCTGCAGCTCCACCAACAGTATGTTAGTGTCCCTATCCCTCCACAGCCCCTCCAGCATCTATTATTGTTTATTTTCTTCATCTTTGCCATTCTGACTGGCGTAAGGTGATATCTTAATATGGTTTTCGTTTGCATTTCTCTGATTACTAGAGATTTAGAGCACTTTTTCTTGTATTCATTGGCTTGATCAATGTCCTCTGATGAAAAGTTACTATTTAGCTCTTTGACCCATTTATTAATTGGGCTGTTAGTGTTTTTGTAGTTGAGATTTTTGAGGATTTTGTAGATTCTGGATATGAGACCTCCATCAGAGGAATCAAAGCCCATGAGTCTCTCCATTTCTGTAGGAAACCTCTTGACTCTTTGATTGTTTCCTTGGCAGTACAAAAGTATTTTAGCTTTATGGCATCCCATTTGCTGATTTTTGACTTTACTTCCTTCACTTTTGGAGACATGTTGAGGAAGTCTTTACCTACTCCCAAATGCTGAAGTGTTTGACCTAATTTGCCTATTATTATTTGCAAGGTAGCTGGTTTAATTCCTAGCTCCTTGATCCATTTTGATTTGATTCTTGTGCAAGGAAAAAGATATGGGTCTAATTTCAATTTTCTGCAAGTGGCTGACCAGTTTGTCCAGTACCATTTGTTGAAGAGGCTGTCGCTCCTCCATGTAATATTTTGCCCTCCTTTGTCAAAAATCAGATGTTTAAATATTTGAGGGTTTGTTTCAGGGTCTTCTATTCTATCCCATTGGTCTTCTTTCCTATCTTGATACCAGTACCATGCTGTCTTTGTTACTATGGCTCTATAGTATAGTTTTAAATCTGGTATGGCAAAACCACCTGTTTCATCTTTTTGCTTAGTAGTGTTTTGGCCATTCTTGGTTTCTTATTGTTCCAAATTTGAGAATTGCTTTTTCTCTGTCTGTAAAAACAACATAGGTATCTTTATAGGGATAGCATTAAATCTATATAAAGCTTTCAGTAGAATGGCCATTTTTATTATATTAATTCTGCCTAACCAAGATCATGGGACATCTTTCCATCTTCTTAGGTCATCTTGGATTTCATTCTTCAATGACTGATAATTTTTTTCATTGTAGAGATCTTTGATTTCCCTTGTAAGGTTAATTCCCAAGTATTTTATTTTTTTTCAAAGATATTTTGAAAGGGACTGATTTCCTGAATTCTTCTTCTGTCCTATTATTATTCGTGTATAGGAAAGCTATTGATTTATGCATGTTGATCTTGTATCCTGCCACTTTGCTAAATCTATTTATGAGTTCAAACAGTTTACCGATGGAGATTTTTGGATCTTCCAGATACAGGATCATGTCATCAGCAAAAAGAGAGAGTTTGACTTCTTCTCTTCCTATTTTTATTCCTTTTATTTCTTTCTCTTGCCTAATTGCTCCAGCTAGGGTCTCAAGAACAATATTGAATAAAAGTGGTGAGAGCGGACAGCCTTGTCTTGTTCC
>PVKS010030731.1:0-24113 GCA_004027875.1 Aplodontia rufa
CTGAAGCTGGATCCTTATCTTTCACCCTGCACAAAAATTAAATCAAAATGGGTCAAAGATCTGGATATTAAGCCAACAACTTTAAACTTACTAGAAAAAGAAGTAGGGTCAACACTACAGGACATAGGAGTCGGCAGCGCCTTCCTCAACAAAACTCCCATGGCTCAAGCAGTAAAGTCAAGAATAAATGAATGGGATGAAATTAAACTAAAAAGTGTTTGCACAGCTAAAGATCTAGTCAACAGCATCAAGAGAGAACCTACAGAATGGGAGAAAACCTTTGCCTGCTACACCTCTGACAGAGGGCTAATATCCAGAATATACAAGGAACTAAAGAAACTAAACACCAGACTCACAAATAATCCAATCAATAAATGGGCTACAGATCTAAAAAGAAACTTCTCACCACTGGAAGTCCAGAAAGCCCATAAGTATATGAGAAAATGCTCTACATCATTAGCTATAAAGGAAATGCAAATCAAAACTTCAATAAGATATCACCTCACTCCTGTTAGAGTGGCAAAAATGAAAAATTCTAACACCAACAGATGTTGGAGGGGCTGTGGGAAAAGAGGAACTCTGTCACACTGCTGGTGGGACTGCAAACTGGTTCAGCCACTCTGGAAAGCAGTGTCGAGAATCCTCAAAAAATTAAGGATGGAACCACCTTATGACCCAGCTATCCCACTCCTGGGTCTTTTCCCAAAATTGTTAGAATCAGCATATTATAGTGATGTGGCTTCATCAATGTTTATAGTAGCTCAATTTACTATGGCTAGATTATGGAACCAACCCAGATGCCCCTCACTGGACGAGTAGATACAAAAACTTTGTATACTCAATGGAATACTCGGCCATTAGAGAAGATGATATTATGGCTTTTGAGAGCAAATGGATGGAGATGGAAAGAATTATGCTAAGTGAAGTATCCCAGTCTCAGAGACTCAAGGGTCGAATGGTTTCTCTTATCTGTGGAAGCTAGAATACATCAGGAAATAGTATGTTAGATAGCAAAGCTAATAGTAACTTCAAATTGTATGATTCTTTTTGCAACAGGGAGATGATTCCCTAGGATACTTGGAGGCATAGGCTGGGTGACAGGGTGGGGTGAGGGCTTAGGAAAATCACATAGGAGACTGGAGGAACTAAATATAGGGGAATCATCTCAGATAGTGATATCTGACCTCCACGAGATATCCATTTAACTCAGTGGTTCTTCTGGGGAAACAGCAACATGGGGAACCCATGCTGGGTATCCATGACATGGCATTAGTCCTAGAAAACTAAGTATATATTCATTTGTTCTGGAATATTTGATAATGTTTCCCCCTCAACTGTAACTCTGTATCATCTAATAAATATTAAATAAAAAAATTATTGTCTTGCATATGTTGAGCCATCCTTGCATCTCTGGAAGAAATTCAACTTGCTATTAGTGTACTCTCTTCTTACAGTGTTAGTAAACATTATTTGCTATTTTTATTGAGGATTTTTACATCTGCGTTCATCAGGGATATTGATCCATAGTTTTCTTTCCTTGAGATGCCCTTAATCTGATTTTGGTATCAGGGTGATACTGACTTCATAGAATTAATTTGGAAGTGTTTCATCACCTTCTATCATAAAATAATTTGAGCAGCCTTGGCATTCTTATTCAAAGGTATGGTAGAACTCAACTGAGAATTCATCTGTTCCTGTGCTTTGTTCTGTTGGAAGGTTTTTTGTTGCTGCCTCAATCTCATTGCTTGATATGGGCATGTTTAAGTTTTCTGTATCTTCTTGATTCCATTTTGGCAAATTGTGTGTGTCTACAAATGTACCCCTTAGTTCTAGGTTTTCTAATTTATTGGAATATAAATTTCAAAATAATCCTTAATGATTTGCTTTTCCATGATGCCTGTGATATCTCCTTTTTAATCTCTAATTTTATTAATTTGTATTCTCTATCTTTTAAACTGAAGGTTTATCAATCTTGTTAATCTTTTCAAAGAATCAACACTTCATTTCATTGATACTTTGGGGTTTTTTTAATTCTGTTGTATTGATTTCAGTTCTGATTTTAATTATTTCCTTCCACTAGTTTTGAGATAATTTTTTTTCTAGGGCCTTGAAATTCATCATTAGGTTGTTCATTTAGGGTCTGTCTGGTTCTCTTATACAGACATTCATAACTATACATTTTTCCCTTACAACTGCCTACATAATATTCCAAAGTTTCAGATGTGTTTAATCTCTATTCTTCTTTAATTTTAGAGATTTTTAAATTTCTTCTCTATTTTTTCTATCATTAATTCATCATTCAAAAATATATTCTTCAATAACAATGTGTTTATATGGTTTCTGTACATTTCCTTGGAGTTGATTTCTAATTTTACTTGATAAAATACAAGTAATTATATAATTTTTACATTTGCTAATAGTTGCTTTGTGGCCTAATGTATGGTCTATTTTGGAGAACATACCTTGTGCAGCTGAGAAGAAAGAGATTCCAGTTGTCATTTGATAAAATATTCTATAAATATCTGTTAGATCCATTTGACTTACAATAATTTTAATTTTGTTAATTGATTGATTGATTGATATCAGGAACTGAACCCAAGAGCACTTAACCACTGAGCCATGTACCCAGCCCACTTTTTTCATACTTAATTTTTTTTTAAGAGAGAGAGACAGAAAGAGAGAGGGGTGGATCAATTTTATTTAGTTTTCCATGTGGCTTTCACTGCTCTGACATGTTGCTGTGTACGTGGTGCTGGGGTTGAAAGCCACATCCTCATGCATGTGAGGCAACTGCTGCAACTGCTAAGTCACCACTCCATCCCCTTTTATATTTAATTTGAAACAGGATAGCACTAAGTTGCTCAGAGCTTTGCTTAGTAGCTGATGATGGCCTCGAACTTGTGATTGATCTGTCTCAGCCTCCTGAGTCACTGGGATTACAGGCATGCACCACCAAACCCAGATTGCTTTATAATAATTTTTAGATATGAAGAATACTTACTGAGTTTATGTCTGGATAATCTATCTATTGGCAAAAGTGGTGTGTTAAAATCACAAAGTATTGTGTTGGAATTATATCTGAGTCTTGAAGTCTAGTAATGCTCTTTTTATGTATTTAGGTGCTCTGTTGTTTAGGGCATAAATATTTACTATTGTTATATCTACCATTATATCTGCTTGCTCTATTGTTCCCTTACCAGTATGAAGTAACCTGCAATATAATTTTAACTTGAATTCTGCCTTTTTGGTTATGAAAGTAACTACTACTACTACTTGTTTGTGGGCTCCATTTGCATGGAATGCCATTTTCCATCATTTCACTTTCAGTCTGTGGCTTTCTTTACCTGTAATATGAGTCTTTTACAAACAACATATACAAGGGTCTTGCTTTTTAATCCATTCTGCCAATCTATGATTTTTTTAATTATAAAATTGAGACCATTAACACTCAGTGTTATTATAGAAAATGCTTATTAATTCCTATTTCTCATTTGCTTAGCTAGACTTCCAATGAGAGTCATCCTTTTGCAAGTTCTGGAGTTTGTAATTTTTATTTGTTTTTTGTATGTAGTATTTCCTTAAATATTTTTTGTAGTGCTGGCTTGCTATTCAGGAATACTTTAAATTTCTGCTTATCTTGGAGAATTTTTGTTTGGTTGTTTGTTTTTGTTTGGTTTGTTTTCCTGTTTCCATTCTGAACGATGGCTTTGCTGGATGTAGCAATCTTGGTTGGCAGTTATTTTCTTTCACAGCGTAGAATACATTGTTCCAAGCTCTCCTGGATTTTGAAATTGGTACTGAGAAATCAGAAATTCTGATTGGCCTGTCTCTAAATGTTACTTTTTCTTTGAGGCATTTAAAATTATATCCTTGCTTTATATGTTGGGTATTTTAATTATAATATATCATAGATGGGTTCTTATTTAATCCTCTCTATTTGGGATTCTGAATGTCTCCTGTATCTGGATATCCATCTCATTTCCAACGTTTGGAAATTTTCTGTTATTATTTCCCTAAATGCATTATCTATGATATTGACCTGCGTCTTACAACCCTCTTAAATTCTAATATTTCTTAAATTTCTTTTAAGAAATTTTTTGTCCCAGAGTTTTTGTGTATGCATGATTACTAGTTTCTTCTCTTTAATACTGTCTAAATGGTCAAGGTCAGCCACTTGTATTCCACCTCTGAGAATCTGTCTTCTACTTGATCTATACTATTGGAGAGATTTTCAATGAGTGTTTTACTTAATTGTGTCATTTACTTCCAAGATTGCTGTTTGGTTATTTTTCAATATTTCTACCTCTTTGCTAAATTATCATTCATATTCTGTACTGACTTCCTTCATTTGTTTGTTTTTCTGTGTCCTCATTAATTATTTTTATAATCATTTTTTAATTATTTACATGGTACTTTATCCACTTCAATATCTTTAGATTTAGGTGACTTATGAACTTTATAGAGTGTCATACGACCTTGCCTTTTCATAATTCTTGTATTTCTATATTGAGATTTATATATCTGTTTGTTTGGTTGGATTTCTTTTCTGTTCTTATACGTGAGCCTAAGGGCACAGAATTCTCTTGTTCTAGAATATCAGGTTATTGTGAATTACTCAATATATTTCCAGGTGAATTTTTTGAAGTATAGTTTCCCATTGAGTTCTTCAGTGATGATTAATGTACTTTGATGCAGTTGAATCAAGACTTCAGAATTACACTTTCCCTGCAGTACTCAGAAGATTGGGGTACTTTGGTATATAAAAAAATTGAGTTGTACAGAGCAGGATGGGGTACACCCACTGTGATTGCTCTTCTAAATATGACAATTCTGTATGTTCTAAAAGGTATGGGGCCTGGGTTGAGGCCCTTTGAGTTGTGCTGTCCAGTCTTTGTTTTAATTCTATTTGTTTTCTTTGTAGGAATGAATGTCCTTTAGTGGGACCTAAGGGCCCTCTTTAGACTTTCCTGCTTGGGGTTTGGTCATCATTTTGATTTTTTTCTCTTTATTGAAGTATTGTTAAAGCCCGAGTGGGGTTGAACTTGAGTGTCTCTTGGCTGGGCCGAGTGTACAGCTCAACATCAGAGTCTCTACTCTATGAACTTGTAGTACCCCATTAGATTCCCAACACAACAGAAAAGGAAAAAAATGAAAGAATAATTGCAATGAATCATATGCTGCATTAAAACAAATACCGGATAACTACTATGACAATGTAATTTTGTGGCCAGCAATGAGAAACAGTGTCAACGATAGACAGCTGTGAACTACATCTAGTATAAAGAAGTATCAATTAGACCATTCATAGTACTAATAACTGCAGCCGCATGAATGGTGGGAAAAGAAACTATATGAACTAAATAGTTCTAACATATGATAAAAATACAGTTCATTAAGAGATAAGAAAATGAAATAGGAAGGCAGAAGAAAGTTTAGAATAATAAATGAACAGAGAAAAAGAAGAGAGGTAGCTCAATTCTGGCTATAAAGGAGGAGGAGAAACAGATAAAAGCAGCAAAATAAAGACAGAGGGAAAACTAGAGAATTTGGTTATTGGAGGAAGAAGAAAGGAAACAAAGCATAATATGAGAAATGAAAACATAAAAGACAAAACAAAACAATCTAACCTTCAAAGACAAAGCAAAAGAGCAAATGAATAACAAAAGGGAAAATTGTAAAAACGAAAAGAAGAAAATAAGCATATTGTATATATTTCCAAATAAATGCAACAAGAACACAAAAAAATCTTAATGAAACATGAAAGAACTGTCTACTCTGAGATCATCAAAACTATCAACAAGGATGATGTTCACCACCTCAAACAGACTATGTACTCCTTAGATAAAACAGACTGTGGGTTGTTAAACACTTTCTCTTTCTGTGCTGCTCACCAAACTCCCAGCTGAAGTGGCCTGGAACCAAAGCTAGACGAAAGAGTTCTCAGGTTTCCTTTACACTAGTATAAGGTAGGACAGAATGGAGAGTACTGTCAATTGGCATTTTGTCTAGACAGGTAAGATGGATGTACTCCCGGTCACAGATGATAGAAAGTTGTAAAGAGGGAGTTAATTCAACTGGGTTTAGCTTCAATTGGAACTTTGGAGCTTTGTTGAATGATAACTGCTCTGGAGAGATAACATCACCACATCCCAGAGCCAGGAAGATGCTGATCTCTGCTGTGTGTGTGGGTCTCAGGGGCCTTGGAGAATTGTATTCATAGTAGAATTCTATGAATAGGAGAAAGTCTCACACACTTCACTACCCATATATATGGCCTTCCCAGATTCAGTCCCGAGTATAATAATGCCCACATGTTAATCTCTTCTGTTGATACAATGAGCCACCAAACTCAAAGGTAAACCAAGTTGCACTCTCCTCCATATCCCTGAGCTGAATCCCCAGGGGCACAGTCCTCTCTGTACCCATTTCCATCACATCTGCCACATACACCCTAGGCAACACGGTAGGCACTTGCAAGGACAGTTGAGCAATATATGCTATGATCACCTGGGCTTCCACAACAGCAAGCCACAGCATGGCCTCTTTGAGATGCTGCCCCACCTCAACTCTCCATTACCAGTTGAGAAACATATAACAGTTTTCAAACTCCAGCTTTAAGTAGAGCCTCTGACTTAGCTAGGTTCATACTGTTTTTCTTTTCCAGGTTTTTCTACATCAAATTAGTTTGCTATGTTTCTGTTTGTCCCTCACCTTGACTGTGGTAAACTGGCACCACTGCCATCATTGGCTTGACTTGTATATGTATTCTTTCTTGCCTCTGTTCAAAGCACTGAAATTTTGGGTCTCTGTGTCTCTCTGACTGTCCATTTCTGAATTTCTATGATCTTCTGTTGTCACCCACCTTGTTGAGAAGCAATACTCCCATCACTCTGAGGCACAGAGCAGCTGGAAAGTGTGCCCTTGCTCAAATCTGTCATCTTTAATCTCCCAACATTACCAATTTCGATGTTCAATTGTTCCAGCCTTTGCCAGGAGAGTTCCTTAAAGACAGCTATGTATCCTTTTGGAAAGTTTCCATAATTCTTTGAGCACTTTCTTACTTTACTGAGCAATAAAATAATCTACACTTACCTATATCCAATCTTAAAATGAGTTTATTTGCTCAAGGATCCCAGTTTCTTTCTAATGAAATGTATGTTTAGAAATGGATCTTGGCACCAGGTATGCTCATTGCTGCCAGGGTGTCATTGCTTTTAGCCTGTAGTGGACAGAGCTAGGAAAGCCTATACATAAAGATAAACCTGTAGATAAAATATATCATGAGTTCTTACTGATTCTTTCAATCCCATCTCAATATCCAATTACATTCCAATAACACAGAATTCATTCTACCTTTTCCTATGTTCACATTCACAATTGCCTTTCCCAGCAGTGAGAAACCTGGTTTCCATTACCCAGAATCTATTTACGTATTGCTTAATTCTAGAATACACACAAAGTAATTTCAGAATTGCTAACCCACACTAAACTTCCTATTTGGAGTTCAGTCTTTATTTACTATTGTTTGTATATAGCCTAAGGATATACAGTCAAAATGTTGAATTCAAAAATCGCTTGGTTTAGTTTACTTTTTTCCCTTCAATGTGGTTCAGCATCAAGTTCATTTGCTTCATGCTGTATACATTTTAGGGTTTCTTTCCACATCTTTACTGACTTTATTTTACATATGGAGTATGTGAAACATTAACATAACTCTGAAAGTCTGACATACACAAAAAGGAACATTCAGAAAGTATTTTCCACATCCCCTCCACACATCTCTCGTCCTTCTCTCACCATCTCCTGTAACTAACCAGATTTACAATTGGGGATTTGTCAATTTCATCTATTTTTTTTTTATAAGAGAGAGGGACAGTGAGAGGGAGATAGCGAGAAAAAGAGAGAATCATTTTTTATTTAGTTTTTCATTTGGCTTTCATTGTTCAGATACTTCGTTGTGTACATAGTGCTGGGGTATGAACCCACGGCCCTGCGCATGTGAGGCAAGCGCCAAAACCACTGAGCCACTGCCCCAGCCCCTCATCTATATTTTCAATTACTATATGTAGAAATATGCATAATAATTTTCTGTATTTTAAAAAACATCTGTTTCAATATCATTTCCCCCCAATGACATGTTTTCAATGTTATTTCATCTCAATCATAGTTTGTAAATTTGTTCTTGCTCCAGTCTTTTTTCTTGTTGAGATAAGCCAATGTTTGGTCTATTTTATTCTTTCAAAAAAAATCAGAGTTTTGATTCAATTAGATGTACTGCTTTTCTATTCTCTACCTCAGTTACTTCAATCTTTCATCTTTATTTTGTCTTCTTTTTGCTTTCATTAAGTTAACTTGGTTGTTCTTTTTCTACCTTTTAGAATTGAAAATTTATTAATTTTTTCTTTAACATGTATTGATATTTAAAACAATGAATTTTCCTTTGATCACTGTCTTAAATATAGACTATAGATTATAATATTTAATGTTATCATTATCATTAATTTTTAGAAGATATTTGGTTTCCATTATATTTCCCTATTTCACCTGATAGGTGTTTAATAGGAGTTTTTTTTTTGTTTTTGTTTTATGTTTTTTTTTTAATTTTCAGGTGCACAAGAAATGGGCCATTATATTGTGATTAATTTCTTATTTTATTGCCTTGTGATCAGAGTCTTTTACATTTCTACTTTATAGAACACCTTGATCCTTTCTCTGTAACTTCAAATATCATCAGTTTTGGTCAGTCTCTAAAACTGCTTATGAAAAAGCTGAATTTTTCAGGATATTAATGCAGATCTACAAATAATATACACCTATTCTTCTCAACAGTTCATGGGACTCTTCCAAAACAGACCATATTTTACATAACAAAGCAAATCTTAGCAAACACACATACACACACAAAAGATTGACACAATACTTTGTATCTTACAGATCACAATGGAATTAGAAATCAACAAGAAAAATTATACAAAACAAAGAAATACATGGAAATTGAACAATACTCTTTTGAATGAGGCATGTCATAGAAAAAATTAAGAAGTAATCTTAAAAAGTTCTTAGAATCAAAAGTTCTTAGAATAATGATACAATGTAACAAAACCTCTGGGACACCATGAAGGCAGTTCTTTTTTTTTTTTTTTTTTTAAGAGAGAAGGACAGTGAGAGAGAGATAGAAACAGAGAGAATCAATATTTATTGAGTTTTTCACATGGCTGCCATTGCTCTGACACTTGGGTGCTGGGGTTTGAACCTGTGTACTTACGCATGCCGGGTAAGTGCTGTAACCTTGGAGCCACTACTCCAGCCCCCATGAAGGCAGTTCTAAGAGGAAAGTTTATAGAATTAATCACCTACATAAAGAAAAATAAAGTTCTTGAATAAATAATCTAATTTTACATCTCAAGGCTCTAGAAAAGCAGAAACAAATTCCATACTCAGTTGAAGACAGAAAATTAAGATTAAGATTAGAGTCAAAAGAAAGTAGAGAATTGAAAAAAAATACATAGATCAAAATAATAAAGAATTGATTCTTTGAAAATATTAACAGGATTGATAAATCTATGGCCAAACTAACTAAAAGAAAGACCCAGATCAATAAAATCACCAATGAAAAAAGAAATATCACCATAGACATTTCTGAAATGCAGAGAATTATTAGGAACTATTTTGAAAACTTATATTACAACTAACTGGAAAACTGAGCTGCAAAGGAGTACCCAGCTGAGGAGGAGTAGCAGCTGCCACCCAAAGCCCACACCTAAACCCAACACCTGATGTCCAACACTGGATATCCAATGCCCAACACCTGCCACTGCCCAGGACCAGACCCGAGCCCAGCAGATGCAGCTTGAGCCACGGCTTTGCAAGACCACTCCCACCACGCCCTTACTCGCATCTCTCCTCCAGGGGCAGAAACCAGCAGAAGTTCAGCACACCATGAAGAAGGATCATGGAAGAGATGTAACAGATCATGGAAGAGGCCGTCACACACTAATTTGTCCAAGAAGACAGCAGTCACATCATCTACATCATATGATGGCCAACCACAGGGACGTGGTGACTGAACACTCTCTTTGACTTGAAACAAAGAAGTACCAGGAAAGCTGCCTTCCTGCAAGATGCATATATTGGAAGATTTGCTGTAACACAGTGCTGGTCAGTGGGAGAGTTTCAGTGATTCAGAGATTTGGTTGTAGCCTGTGGAAAAGAGGAACTGATTCAGACCCAGTCACCACCTTGACTGCATTTGCTCTGCAAGTAACATAAGAGCAGAGGAGATGCTGATGGATACAGTGGGACCAGTTCTGCTACACAGAGACTGAGTGCATATAGAAATACCACATTGGACCAAATTCAGTACAACAACTCAATGGTGGAGGGGAGAGCAGATCCTCCCATCTACCTGTAAGGCGATCTGGCAGCAGCCATACTGACCACAAAGTTGAGGAGGAGTCAGGTCACCAAAGCAGACTTCTCTAAAATCCTGCCAAGTCTCCACCATCTGTCACGGATAGGCTGAGTGCAGACAAAAGTTCTGCTTAGGGCCTCACCTGGGACAACTCCATTGTTTCTCCACAGTGAAGGGGAGAGCAGATCCTCCTGTCCGCCCATGAGGTTGGGCAGTAGCTTTCTTGACCAAAGAGACAGGCAAGAAGGAGTCAGGATTACCAAAGAGATTTTTCCACAATCCTGCCAGGAGTTTCCCAAACATGCAGGGGTTGAACCCAGAAAAGCATCTCTGGGACTAACCCACACATCAACCAGCTCAGAGGGATTTGAGTTGAGGAGCACAGGGTAGGGTGGACACAGACACTCCAGCTTAGCCCAGTCCCCCTCATTAAATTGGCGGGTCATGTTACTGCCTAAGGTAAACCCATAGCACACAAGAGAGCACACAGTCCAGGGTCAGGAAGTCTGGAAGAATTGTGTATACATCCAGCAGAGCGAGTGCTGCTCTGTACTCACACCTGGTGTCTGGAATCTGGAAGCCCTCTGGAGTTACAGTTCCACCAGTGAAAGCCAGCAGGGGACAACCCTTCAGAGCGTGAATCAACTTGAATTCTTCAGGCTGTCACAGCACAGAAAATCCAGAAGGCAATGGATATCATAAAAGTCAAAAATAGTTCACAAGTTAGGGAATGTGCTATTGAACTCCATTATCCTGACAGAACCCCAGCACAAATAAGGGAGGGGACAAAAACCCTTAACCCATAATCAAGTTTGTGCAGGGGAACAACTAGACAGGAGTCTTAGGACCCACTCCATGGCACCAACCCACACTTCACATTTAGCAAAGAACATCAGAACAAACAATTCAATCATATACAAAGGCTAGTGCACAAAATAAGGTGAAAAAGAATTTACTTCAATTCATGGTCTAACAAGAAATTATCCAAAAATGAGGAATCAGGCTACAAAAGATTCACCTCAAACCCACAACTTCCCAACCATGAAGTCCATGGATAGTGAGCAGAAGAGAACCTAGAAAAAATAATCAATGATCTGAATACTAAAACAATCAAAGGCCTAAAAGAAGATCTAAAGGAGGATATAAGAGAGCAAACACAGGAGATGAAAAACTTCCACTAAGAAATGGATACACTGAAAAGAGAAGTTTTAGACTTGAAATTCACAGTCAACCAAATAAAAGGCTCAATGGAAGAATTTAATAACAGATTAATTTCAACAGAAAATAGAACCTCATCCCTTGAAGAAAGAACTTCTGACAATGAGGATAAGCTGAGGAAGCTTGAGCACGTAACATGAGTGGGAATTTCAAAATCACTGGGACAAAATTAGAAGAAAGAATGTAAGTAATTGGGATTCAAGAAAAAACTGAAATGCAAATGGATGATATAAAAAGCATTCTCAACAAAATAGTTAAACAAAAATTTTCCCATATTAAAATAGTCAGATATGTATTCAGGAAGGATGTGGACACCCAATAGGCCTACTCAAATAAGAAGCTCAACAAGACACCACATAATCAAAATGTACAACAGGGAAATCAAGGAAAGAATATTAAAAAGTGGAAGAGAGATTTGCCAAATTACACTCAAAAGTCACCTCTGACTTTTTAGCTCACACCCTAAAAGCAAGAAGATCCTGGAAGGAGATATTTCAATTTCCGAATGACTACAGTCTACAGACAACACTACTATACCCAACAAATCTCAAAGGGGAAATAAGAAACATTCACGATAAGATCAAACTTGCAGCATTCATCAAAAGAAAACCAGCATTACAAAAATTTCTAAAGAATAAACTACAGATAGAAGAATAAGCAAACAATCCTCTAATCCCACAGAGAAAAATTCAATAAAAGTACACACTATCAAAAGACAACCAAGACAGCACAGAACTCTCTAATAACACAATAACTAAGAACCACAACCACATAATTATCCTAACATTGAATGTGAATGGTCTCAATGAATCAACCAAAAGACACAGATTACCAGATTGAATCAAAAAGCAAAATCCAACATAATACTGCTTACAGGAGACCCATCTTACAACAAAAGGCACCCACAGATTTAGGGTGAAAGGATGGGAAAAAAGTCTACTAAGCTTATGGTCCAAGAAAGCAGGCTGGTATTGAAATCCTTATATCCAACAAAGTAGATTTCAACCACAAACTAATCAGAAAAGATAAGGAAGGCCACTAAATCATAATAAAGGGAACAATATATCAGGAAGATATAACATAGTAAATATCTGTGCTCCAAATGCCCACACTCCCAATTATGTGGAAAAAACTACTCCATAACATAAAACCACTTACAGACCCCCAACATGATAATACTGGGAGACTTTAACATTCCTCTATCAAAGCAAAAAGCAAAACAAAACAAAACAATGAAGAGCTCTCCATCCCCCAAAACTCCATAAATCAAATACTTAACATACATCTATAGACTATTCCACCCCATATTGGCTGTGTTTACATTTTCTCATCAACACACGGATCCTTCTACAAAATAGATCAGAATGTAGTTCACAAAGGCAATCTCAGCAAATACAAAAAAAGGAGAAATTATCCCATGTATCCAATCAGACCATGATTCCACGATGTTAGCAATTAACATAAAATTTAATACATGGAGATTGAATAATACCCTATTAAACAAAGAACAGATCCAAGAAGACATGAGAACAGATATCAAGAAATTCTCAGAAATGAATGAGAATGAAGATACAACATATCAAAACTTCTGGGACAGCATGAAAGCATTTTTAATGGGACAATTCATAGCACTGAGCACCTACATTTAAAAAAGGAGAGATCATGAATAAATAAGCTCATGCTCGACCTCAAAACCCTACAAAAGTAAGAACAAATTAACTCAAAACCAGCAAAAGGCAGGAAATAATCAAGATCACAGCTGAAATCAATGAAATCAAGAACCAAAGAACAATAAAAAGAATCAATGCAACAAAGATCTGGTTCTTTGAAAAAATAAAATTGACAGACCCCTAGGCAATATCACAAAATGAAGGAAGGAAATGAAGCAAATCAACAAAATCACCAACAAAAAGGGAGCAATCACCAAAGACCCCAAGTAATCCAATGGATTATCAGGAAATATTTTGAAAGACTATAGTCCTCTAAATCAGATAATCTGGAAGATATGGACAAATTTCTAGGCATATACAACATCCCCAAACACAAAATGATATTGAAAGCCTAAACAATCCAATAACAGGCACCAAAATTAACATAGCAATGAAAATCCTTCCATTCCAAGGAATAATAGCCCAGGACCTGATGGATTCCCCACTAAGTTTTACCACACCTATGAGGAGGAGCTAATACCTCTCCTTATTAAGCTATTTCAAGAAATTCAAAAGGAGAGAATCCCAAACACTTTTTATGAGGCAAACATAACTTTGATACAAAGACACATTAAAAAAAAGAAAACTATAGACCAACATCCTTGATGAACATTAATGCAAAAATCCTTAATAAATTTCTAGCAAACTGCATTGAAAAACACATCAAGATGATTCATCACATTCAAGCAGGCTTAATTCCAGGGAAGCAAAGCTGGTTCAACATATACAAATCAATAAATATGATTCATCACTCAAACAGAATTAATGACAAAAATGACATGATCATCTCAATAAATGCAGAAAAATAAAATCCAGCACCCATTTATAATCAAAACTCTGGAGATGTAAAGGCCATATATGCCAAACCCTCACCTGGTATAAAACTAAATGGAGAAAAGCTGAAACTTGGGAATAAGACAAGGCTGCTTATATTCAATATAGACCTTGAGTCCCTAGCTGGAGCAATCAGGCAACAGAAGGAAATAAAATGGATAGGAATAGGAAGAAAGGAAGTCAAACTATCCCTTTTACTGATGACATGATCCTATATCTAGGAGACTCAGAAAACTCCACCAGAAAATTGCTTGAGCTTATAAAAAGATTTAGCAAAGTGGCAGGCTACAAGATCAACACCCATAAATCAATAGCTTTCCTATATGCCAATAATAATAGGGAAGAAGAAGAAATTAGGAAATAAGTCCCATTCACAATATCCTCCAAAAGAATAAAATACTTGGGAATTAATCTAATAAAGAAAGTAAAAGATCCCTGCAAAGAAAATTATCAAACATACAAAGAAATTGAAGAAGACCTGAAAAGATAGAAAGATTTTCCATGTTCTTGGTTGGGCAGAATTAATATAATCAAAATGGCCATTCTGCCAAAAGCCCTACACAGATTCAATGCAAGATCACAATGTCATTCTTTACAGATATAGAAAAAACAATTCTCAGATTCATTTGGAATAAGAAGAAACACAGAATAGCCAAAACATTACAAAGCAAGGAAGATGAAACAGGTGGTTTCACAGTACCAGATCTAAAATTATAGCTGCTGTAGTAACATAACCAGCATGGTACTTGTATCAAAATAGGAATGAAGATTAATAGATTAGAATAGAAAAGAAGACTCTGAGACAAGCCCACAAATCTTTAACATCTGATATTTGACAAAGGGGGTCAAAATATAACATGGAGGAAAGACATCCTGTTCAACAAACGGTGCTGGACAAATTGAACAGCTACTTGCAGGAAGTTGAAATTAGAACCTTATCTCTCACCTTGCACAAAAATCAAATCGAAATGGATCAAGGATGTAGGAATTAAACCAGCTAACACACAACTGCTGGAGGGAAAAATAGGAGCAACACTGCAGCATGTGGGAGTAGGCAATGACTTTCTCAACAAGACTACCAAAACGAAAGAATTAAAGTCAAGAATCAATGAGTGGAGAAGGTTATGCCAGTTCTCCCAGCTCTGGATACACAGTTCTGCATTGTGTCACTATGATGGGCCACCATCCTGTGCTTGTGCTTAGCCAGAATACAAAGCATAAATCTGAAAGAAAAGTTCAATCTGGAAACATCAATGCTGCTACAACTATTGCAGATATCCGAACTTGTGTGGGGCCCAAGTCCATGATGAAGATGCTTTGGGGCCCAATGGGAGGAACTGTGATGACCAATGATGGCAATGCCATTCTTCAAGAGATTTAAGTCCAGCATCCAACAGCCAAGTCCATGATTGAAATTAGCAGGACCCAGGATGAAGAGGTTGGAGATGGGACCACATCCATAATTATTCTTGCTAGAAAAATGTTGTCTGTGACTGAGCACTTCCTAAGGCAGCAGATGCACCCAACAGAGGTGATGAGTGTTTACTGCAAGGCACTGGATGATATGATCAGCACTCTAAAGAAAATCAATACCCCTCTTGACATCAATAACTGTGATATGATGCTGAACATCATCAACAGTTCCATTACCACCAAAGTAATTAGTTAGTAGTCTTCTTTGGCTTGCAACATTGCCCTGGATGCTGTCAAGACTGTACAGTCTGAGGAAAATGGTCAGGAGACTGACATCAAGAAATATGCAGGAGTGGAAATGATACCTGGGGGCATCATTGAAGTGTGTGTTACATGGAGTCATGATTAACAAGGATGTGACCCATCCTTGAATGTGGTGTTATATCAAGAACCCTCACATTATGTTGCTGGATTCTTCTCTGGAGTACAAGAGAGGAGAAAGCCAGACTGACATTGAGATTACACAAGAGGAAGATTTCACCTGAATCCTCCAAATGGAAAGAGAATACATCCAGCAGTTCTATGAGGACATTATCCAACTGAAGCCCGATGTGGTCATCACATAAAAAGGCATCTCCAATTAGGTCAGCACTACCCCATGTGGGTAAATATCACAGCCATTCACAGAGTCCAGAAAACAGACAATAATCACGTTGCTAGAGACTGTGGGGCCCAGATAAGTCAGCAGATTTGAGGTACTGAGAGAAGATGATGTTGAAACAGGTGCAGGCTTGTTGGAAATCAAGAAAATTGGAGATGAGTACTTTACATTCATCACTGAGTGCAGAGACCCCAAGTGCTGCACCATTCTCCTCAGGGGCACAAGCAAAGATATTCTCTTGGAAGTAGAACACAACCTCCAGGAAGCCATGCAAGTGTGCTGCAATGTTCTCCTGGACCCTCAGCTGGTGTCAGGGGTGGGGCCTTCGAGATGGCCATGGCCCATGCCTTGACTGAAAAATCTAAGGCCATAACTGTTTGGAACAATGGCCATACAGGGCTGTTATCCAGGCTTTAGAAGTCATCCCTCATACATTGATCCAGAACCATGGGGCCAGCACCATCCATGTACTTACTTCCCTTTGAGCCAAGCACATCCAGGAGAAAACTGTGACACCTGGGGTGTAAACGGTGAAATGGGAACTTTGGTGGACACTTAGGACTGGGCATATGGAAGCCAGTAGCTGGAAAGCTGCAAACATATGAGACAGCAGTGGAGATGGCAGTTCTGCTACTGTGGATTGATGACATCGTCTCAGGCCACAAAAAGAAAGGTGATGATCAGAGTCTGCAAGGCTGGGCTCCTGATGCTGGCCAGGAGTGAGTGGTGGGCAAGGCAACTTCAGTGAACAGAACCAGTAGCTCCCCCTTTCCTGGGTCAGAGTGCCACAAACACTGTGGACATCTTTTTCGGAAGGGATCAAATTGAGGGGCAGCCCCTAGTCTCTTTCTGTCCCAGCTCAGTTTGCAGAAGGCACTGACATGTAATTCTTCTCTATTGTAAGCTTTCCGTTTAGTTTGTTTCTGATGATTAAATCTAAGTCATTTGAGAAAAAAAAAAAGGATCAATAAGTGGGATGCCATTAAAATAAAAAGCTTTTGCTCAGCCAAGGAATTGGTAAAAACTGTCAAGGGAGAATCTATAGAATGTGAGATGATCATGGCCTGCACTTCCTCTGACAGGGGACTAATATCCAAAATTTACAAACTTAATATCAAAAACATAAACAAGAACTCAAGAAACTTAATACGGAAAATACAATCCAATCAATAAATGGGCCAGAGAACTAAACAGAGACTTCTCAACAGAGTAAATCAAAAAGTCAATGAATACATGAGACAGTGTTCTAAATTACTAGTAAAAGAGAAATTTAAATCAAAACTACTTTACAATTGCACACTGTTGGTGGAAATGCAGATTGGTGCAGCAGCTCTGAACAGCAGTGTGGAGACTCCTCAAAAAATTAGGGATGGAACCAACTTATGACCCAACTATCCCTCCTCTGGGTATTTTCCCAGAGGAGGTAGAATCATTACATTACAGTAACATAGCAAAATCAATATTTATAGCAGCTCAATTCAATAGCTAAATTATGGAATAAACCCTGATGCCCCTCTCTGGATGAATGGATCCAAAAGCTCTGATGGATCTACTCATCTATTAGAAACAACAGTATTTCAGCCTTTGAAGGCAAATGGATGCGATGGAAGAAATTATGCTAAGTGAAATTTTCCAAACCTAGAGACTCAAGGATGATGAATGTTTTCCCTCATTTGTGGAGGCTAGAGGAAGACCCAGGCTTAGGTCTTGCTTAGAACCACTAAGGGCATAGCATCACATAATCTAGGGGAACCATAGATATCAAGGACAGGGAAGTGGGGAGGGGTGTAATGGGGAGAAGAGAGGGAGGGAGAGGATGGAGAGATCTAGGCAGACAATCAACAATACAGCATAGTCTCTAATACACACCACCCCAAGAAGCCCAATAATACTTATGAAATTATTTAATTCTGGAAAATTGACAATCATACACACACACACACACACACACACACACACACACACACATTTATATTTGTTATAGGGGGTAAATATAGAAGAGTCAAGAGACTACATGTGGGTGATGTGGGAGTGATTCTGGATCAGGATCAAATACAAATCATATTGTTACATTATATGCATTTATGATTGTAAAACAACTCAACTTCTCAATAAAAAAAATTATTGGAAAACCTTGAAGATATTGACAAATTTCTAGACATAAATGACCTACCCAAAGTGAACCGAGGATATAGAAAGCCTAAACAGATCTCAATATCAAGCAATGAAACTGAGACAGTAATAAAAAGCGAATCCAAAACCACAGTAGACCAGAAACACTGAAACTTCCAGAAAAAAAAAGCATTAGTGAACACTCCAACAAATTTTCACAGGCAACAACTTCCTTAATAAGATTCCTAAAGCTCAAGAAATAAAACCAAGAATTAGTAAACGGTATACCAAATTAAAAAGTTCTACACAACCAAGGAAACAAGAATATGAAGGGAAAGCCTATAGAATGGTAGAAAATCATTGCAATTACTTTTCTGACAGCAGATTAATATCCAGTATATATTTTATAAAACTTAACACTGAAAAAATAAATAAATAACCCAGTCAATAAATGGGCAAGTGATCTGAACAGATATATCTCAAAAGATGAAATACAAATGCACAAAAATATAAAAAAATAATTCAACATTCTTGGTAATCAGGGAAATGCAAATCAAAACTACAGAGATTTCGTCTCACTTCAGTTAGAATGGCAATTAAGAATACAAATAATAGTGGGCTGGAGTGGTGGCTCAATGGTTACTGTGCTTGCCCAGCTTGCATGAGTACGTGAGTTCAAACCCCAGCACTATGTATACAACAAAGTCTCGAGCAACAAAGGCCATGTGAAAAACTAAATAAAATTAATTCTCTCTTTTTCTTTCTCTCTCTCTCACTGTCCCTCTCTCTTTTAAAAAATGTAAATTTTAAAAAATATAAACTGTATGAAGTTTCCGCAAAAGGCTAGGAAAGAAACCACCATATGACCCAGCTATCCCTGTATTTATCCAAAAGGCATAAAATCAGCATACTATAGCAATACATACATATCAACGTTTATAGTAGTGCAATTCATCATATGAAAGTTATAGTACTAAACTAGGTGCCCATTAACCAATGAATTGATAATGAAAATGTAGTATACATACATGATGAAGTTTTACTCAGCTAGAACAAAGATTGAAATTGTATTATGTGTGAGTATATGGGTGGAACTGGAGAACATCATGGTGAGTGAAATAAGCCAGACTCAGAAAATTAAAGGAGGAATGCTTTCTGTCATATGCAGAAGCTAGAAAGACAGGGAGAAAAGATAATAAAAAGAGGGGGTTTCATAAAAATAAATGGGAGACCAACAGAGTAGAAGGGGATAAAGAGAGAGGTAATAGAGAAGGGCCAGAGAAGTCCTGGGAATGGAATCTAATAAATTATGCTATGTCCCTGTATAAATAAGCCACAATGAATCCCCATATACTTTATTAAAATGCAGTAATTAAAATGATTCTAATAGAAGGGATATCAGTAGAGCAGAGCAAGCAGATCAGGGGCAGGAAGGATAAGAGGGAAAGGGAAGCTACTAGGGAATGGAGAGTAATCAAATTATGCTACGCGCATGCACAAATATGGCATAATGAATCCCACTATTATGTATAATTATTCCAATTTTAGAAAGAAATGGGAAAGAAAAAGCTCTACCTTGTTTAGACCTTCAACCACCTTGCATACATTTTCTCCACTTGGTCTGCCATGTTCTGAGATGTGCATTCTAGTATTATTAGAGTGCGCCAATGTCTCTGAATCACCTATAGTTTCTGCTTTACAAAGGTGGTCACTATAATGTTTGGTGCACAATTGTTCATAACTGCTTTATCTTCTTTGTGAAACATGGTTTTTAGCATTAACACAGGGTCCTCTTCAGTCAAGTTTGGTGTTTTTTCAGCTATAAATTTTGCTATGCTGACATTATGATTGAAGTTTCTGTATTTTCATTTCTATTTTTTCTGGTAGAATTTTATCCATGCCTAAAAGACTTTCTGAGTCCCTAATTACATAGGGATAAGATGTGTTCTTTGTATGCCAGAGTTGTGTCTTCTTTTGTGAGTAAATTTTAAAAAGGTTTAAATGTTAGTTAAACTCATCACATTAATATGATTGTTATACTTGGTCTTAACTCTGTCACATTATTTTTGTAATAATTCACTATGTGTGATATTTTAATGATATTTTCTTTTTGTGATATGCTTTCCTTTCTATTTTTAAATATTTCTAGTATTTAAGATCATGATTTATAACTTTGCACATTTAAGTTTATCATCTGGTTTATCAGTTTTTAATAGACCAATTGAATTCTATCTTTTAAATAATCAATGAGCTTATTGCACTTTCTCTTTCACTGCTCTTTCTCATATCATTTTTAAGTTGCATTACTTCTACTTGGCAGAACATATAACATTAATACATTATGCATCCATTCTTATCTACACCTTTGTTATAGGCTTAGATCATCTACAATTAAAATGCATTAAAAGCTTACCATCTTAGGCTTTCAATTTATTTCTATTTTCTGTTAATGTATGTTCCTAGCTTTTGAATTAATTCTAGGTGTATGTTATGTGCATACATACACATATGTGTTTATGTATTATATAAAATAATCAAGATCTAGATAGGTAGATAGATATATTGATTTATAGATATACATATAGGTATACATATATAGGTATAGATACATCTATCTAAATACTTCTTTGGGGATATTAAATTGGGTCTAGCATGTTGGAAAACTTTCTTTTTCAGAGCTAATAGTTGGGGGAGGATGTATATTCACCAGCTCTCATGTCTGGTTCTCCTTTTCCATTTTTTTTTCTCACTGTGGCATTGTATGGATGGAGGTAGCTAGCACTGCCCTCCTTCAGTTGTACAGGGCTCATGGTCCTAGCTCCAGATAACCTCTCTTTTCAGTATTATAAAATACTAAAATACAACTTCTTTTCTATGTGACAATTTTAGGGAGTCAGGGAAAGCAGTCGTGTGTCCTTATAATTTTAAAAATATTTTATTTTGTCTTACAGGATTCATAATTTCTCCATATTGCTTTTTTGATCTTCAAAACTGTTCCCAAAGGTTACCTCTCTTCATTTTTATGCTTCTGTCCTCAAAGGTGATATCCTCCAAAGATTGTTCTTGAGTCTGATGCTGCCTTCTGGCTGGATCCCTTGGCCAGTGATCAGAAAAACCAGAGCTTCTTTTAGGTTTTCTTTGTTTGGGAGCTTGGTACCTAAAGTGGACTTTTGGGAGAATGACTTTAGTTCAGTCTTGGTAGCCCTGTTCTCTTCTGTGGCATTTTTAGATCACACCTTGTTCTTTGCAAAGTCTGCTGTATAAACCCTCAAAATAATATATGGGAAATTGAGATTCATCTTTAGAATGTGGGAGTTAAAAAGCAGTGTTTTCTGTTCTTCCATTATGCTGGGGAAAATATGAAAGTTGTGCAATTTGTGTGGTTCTGTCTGTGTGGATTTGCATTTTTATGGAGAATGTGTAGAGAGATTAGAATTGAGGCAGCCACCTTCACCTGGGTTTCTGTAGATAATTTAACTATGGAATCATAAAAGAATATTGTGTATGCTTGGCTCTTCTAGATAAAAGTCAGGGTTAGAAAATTTCATCTCTCTGTGAAATCCTGAAGTGACAAAATCACCAATGCAATGACCATTCCTCTCCATCCTAGAATGAACCCAATTTCTTCAGGACCTACAGGCTGACTAAATTATACCATCATCCTAATTCTCCTGTCTTAAAAGGGATTCTCTTCATTCTCAGGAAGTCAGGAGAAGAGAGTGTAATATCTTCACTTTTATTTTACTGATCCCTTTGATTCTACTATGTTCTTTGTAAAAGCCACCATGCTCAGACGTTCCACTGCTGGAACTAAGAAGTCACTTCTAAAGTAGATCAATACAATCACCATTTCTGGTTAGGAAAAGGTCTCATTTCAATATAATGAAATAATAATTCCCTTGACAATCTTTCCCACTTCAGGTTCCAAAATGTACGCAGGAGGTCTCAGAAGCTTTTCATAATCTATTCTTGTCTAACATCATACACTAGAGCCATTATTTCTTTAGAGAAAAGTGTACCATTCAGATAGTTTTATGCAAATATTTTTATCATTTAGCAAAGGACCCACCCAGATTTCTTCAACTCTCTTCATCCTTTCCTCACAGGCTACAGTATCAGTGTTTGTAACTTGGGATCAACAGACAGAATATTGTTTTTGAAAGTTCGAATCCCCATAACCAAATCCCTGGAGGGGGAAAAACACTCTAACTAAATTGTCCTCAATTGTCTGTCTTGTACTTTCACTTTCATATCTGGGCCATTACAAACCCATTTGATGTACTTTAAAAGCCAGTGCAGATGGGTAAAATTCATGGGACGATGAATATTCAACCCACAACCAAACCAGGCATCTACACTGCAGTGAATATTCTATAAATGTCACTTGGAAAATGGCCCCACATGTTGGTTTCGTTTCCTGTGTCCAAGGAAATGTTCTTTTCCTCAAGGTCTCATTCTGTCTCTCCCTCTCCCTCTCTTTCTCTCTGTTTCTTTCATTTTCTTTCCCTTTGAGTATTTTTATATATGTGTTAACAACAACTAAATGTTATGATAAAATTGTGCAAACTTTAGGGATTGTGTGAAGTGGGGGGGGGAGATACTAGATAAGGATGAGGTTCAAGTTACTTTGTCATTATGTACACACGTATGAATGTGTAGCAACAAATCCTTTCAAAATGTAAGACTATATTGAACTAATAATAATTAAAAATAAAAATATACATATAAAAACATTTAAAAATGTGCAAATTTCAGGATTACCATAAGGATTGTAAAGCATTTCTCAGACATTAGCTGATGAGTCCAAACTGCCTAGTAAAATTTCTACACACTGAAAACAAAAAATGCAAAGAGATGGAGGATACACCTAAAACAGCAAATTACCTGATATCAGCAGGAGTTCGGCATTAGTGTCTCTAGGGCAGCATCTTAGTTTCTGAACCTTGTTTGATTTTGGGTTTTAAAAAGTATAAAAATGGAATTCCATTTTTATATATTGAAACCTTCCTATATTGAGGGACCGGAGTGGTGGCTCAGAGGTTATGGTGCTTGCCTGGCATGCACAAGAACACGAGTTCAACCACCAACAGCACATACACAACAATGTTGGAGCAACAAAAGCCACATGAAAAACTAAATAAAATTAATTCTCTTTCTCACTGTCTCTCTTTCTTTAAAAAAAAATCTTCCTATATTGAAAAAAAATAGTTTTACAAAGAAAATACACAATGTTCAACAATGTTTGAAACATTTAAAAATAATTTTAGAAGTGGCAGTTATCCCAGGGACACTGACCCCGTGAAGCTCCCGAGAGTCAGCACAGGCGGCGCGTCAGCACGTGGATTCCCACGAGAGATCCCATCACTTGAAGAATTTGTAACTCCTCAAAACGGTTACTTGCTTGGTACCATACTACACAGTCAGAGTTCTCTCAAAGAAAGCGGCCTCTATAGGTGCTAATCATCAGCTACTCGGTGTCAACCGGAACGGAATACTTTTGGCACCTATAGCCTTCCAAATTCCCACAGATCCGTCTGGCATCTCTAGGTCTAGATTGACCAAATTACTCCTCTACACAACGAAGCAAAGTCATAAGAAGCTACAGTTACTACAACAAGACTATCAAGGCTGAAATAAAAGACAAGCTCTCTATCTCAAAAATGAGGAAAAGAGGACATACTTCTCAAATCCAGTCTTCTCCACCTAAGGATCTCATAGCTGGGGCCCTAGATGAAAACCAAAGGCATTGTGTCAA
>PVKS010030732.1:0-24120 GCA_004027875.1 Aplodontia rufa
CTCTTTGGCCCATTTATCAATTGGGCTGTTGGTGTTTTTGTAGTTGACATTTTTGAGGATTTTGTAGATTCTGGATATGAGACCCTTGTCAGAGGAATCATAGTCCATGATTCTCTCCATTTCTGTAGGAAACCTCTTGACTCTTTTGATTGTTTCCTTGGCAGTACAAAAGCTTTTTAGCTTTATGGCATCCCATTCAGTGATTTTTGACTTTACTTCCTTCACTTTTGGAGACCTGTTGGGAAAGTCTTTGCCTACTCCCAAATGTTGAAGTGTTGCACCAATTTTGTCTTCTATGAGTTGCAACGTAGCTGGTTTAATACCAAGCTCCTTGATCCATTTTGATTTGATTCTTGTGCAAGGAGAAAGATATGGGTCTAATTTCAACTTTCCGCAGGTGGAAGACCAGTTTGTCCAGCACCATTTGTTGAAGAAAGCCAGGACTTCTTAAAACATCTCACACATTTGATAAATTGATAATTTATAGAAATATGAGTAGGTTATGCATGTTAAGACTCTAGAGAATACATAAACTGACCCCAGATTTCCATTTCATAAAATATGTCCCAAAGACATAATCACAAAAATATAGAAAGATGATAGGACAGTAGTTCCACCACTGTGTGTAAGTAAGCGAGTGAATTAATTTAAACACAGGGGGAAAGGAAAAACCAAACGGTCAACTTTTCCACAGTCATTACTTATTCGCTCTTCACAGCTATTCTTGTAGTAGCAGAAGTCAGGAGGGAAGAGAGTTGGCCAGGAATCTACTGACAGTGACAGTCACATAATGAGTACCCTCAACCTCATCCAGGCCTGGGGACAATTTGGAGAGCAATGGATTAATTGCTAATCTTATTTTGCAGCTAAGGAGCCTCTGAAGTCCAAAGGCTAATGTTTAGGGCAACACTAGAACTGATAAAGTTTACCAGTTCACACTCCCGTTAAACATGGGAAATTGAGCGTGCACAATGTGTTGAGGAACTCCCACTGGGTTCCCCAGCCGGCATCATACCACTCCCTGAAGCTCAGACTCAAAACCAATCTCTGGATTAATTTCTCTTGCTAATCCTGCTCATTGCATCATCTCCCCTAACTTCCATTCCCAAATCTGTGAAATGAGCATGGTTACTATTTTCTCAAAAGGTCAGCCTAAGAATTAATTTAGTAGGGTAGTGCTTTCAAAATAGGCCTAGTGAGTAGCAAACTCTTTTAATAAATGTTCTGTGTGGTCATCATTAATTCCGTTATTATTATTAAATACAAGGCTTCTTGTCCCAGTCTTGGGTAGAACATTCACACATACACACACACACACACACACACACCACACACACATATCACCCTAGGCTCTTTCTTGCCCTCAGGGTCTCCCTTCCCTCCTAAGCAGGCACTAGTCTTGCTGACTCTGGGCTTCACCATGTGTTCTCCAACTGGATAGGCCCCCTTCGAAGATTCAGAGAAAAGTAACACTAGGAATTGCATCAATGTCAGCTGTGTCTAAGGACTTAAGCTGAAGGATCAATGCTGTAAGGCTCCAGAGGACAAGATGTCCCTCACAGGGACCAGATACAGAAATTGAAGACTGATTAACAGGCAAGATAAATGATCACACCTACAACAAAGAAATGTCCCATTTCTTCTGAATGAACACACTAAAAAAGAAAAAAGAGGATTCTATCTGAAGAGACTCTCTCAGAATCTTAGCCAACATTTGCGCTGCCAGTTCATCCAGCTGAAAAGAAAATTAGAGCATCTTACCCCAGACCTGGGGATTCGGGTTCCATGTGAATAAATTTTAAAGTAGATGTTAAAAATTACAACATTCAAAATGAGAGAACATTTTCTGAATTGTTGCATATGTGATTTTGGATCTGAGACTTGTTTTCTTTCTGAGTAATTAAATATCATACTATTTATCTCCTGGGGCCTTTACAAAGATGAAACATATATCATCAATGTGGCACATAGTAGGGAATCAATAAAAGTTAGCTATTATTATTATTGTGGGTGATAAAATGAGTAAGATGCAGCTGTTTTGTACTGGTAAGAAAGAGAGAAGCAAACAGAACACATATTGAAAGAATTTAAAGAATGGCAACTGATTACTACATAATGTGTCCAGTTCACATTTAATCAATGTTTGTTATTAATAGCTAATTGTTTTAAAGTTAATGATTGTTAATAGGTAATAGCCATTAGTAGTTTCATTGCTTTGACAATAGTATCAAAAATATGCTTGACACAGGCTGGAGAGTTGGCTCAGTGGTGGAGAGTTTGCCTGACATGTGCAGGGTCCCAGGTTTGACCCCCGGCAATGCATGCACATATAAATAAAGGCAATAAAAAACAAATGCAAAAAGAAATCCTCTCACTCTAACAAACATGGTTGAAAAAAGATACATAAATTGTAGCTGAACATGGTAGTACATGCTTATAACCGTAGCAACTTCAGAGGTTGAGGCAGGAGAACTGCAAGTTTGAAGCCAGCCTCAGCAACTTAGCGAGACCTGTATCAAAAAAAAAAAAAAAAAAAAAAAAAAAAAAAAAAAAAAAAAAAAAAAAAGAAAGAAAGAAAAGAAAAAGGCTGTGATGTAGTTAAATAGTAGTGTGCCCCTCGGTTCAATAGCTGGTACTGAGAAATAAATATTTTATAAAAATCATGGTTTAGGAATGGCTACATTATTTTACCTAATTACAATACAAATGTCTTAATAGAATTATAAAACCCAAAATAGGGCAGAATTGGGAATTTGGGTTAGTGTTGTATACAGAAAATGATTCTGTAGTCAGTTAAGTTTGGGAAATACTGGATTTAGAAATTAAATAGAGTTTACTCATCTAGGGCTTGTGAATGCCTGTAAAATACTAGTATAATTTGATAACCTCTAAAAGAAGAAAGCAACAAATGTTTACTCTGTGGATGTTTCCTTCACAGGATGTTATAAGAGTAGATTGGAAAAAAGTAATTGGAGATGGAAGGTCTTGTTTAAAAAAATTGGAAATACTAGTTAAACAAAGTTAACTTTTTCTCTTAATCATAGAGATTTCAGTCATTGATGTCAAAATTAGCATTTATGCTAATGATATGCACAGTTCACAAAATATGATATAATATGTGCAATATTTGAGCAAGCAAATACAATTTTGTTGGGTTGTGATTATTTTTATTTTGTAGACTTGGTAGAATATTCCATAAAACTGTTTTTTATAGCTGCAATAAAAGTTTAGAAAACTTCTACAATACTATGTATGACAAAGACTGCTGTTTTTTCTCAAATATCAATTGTCTCCTTCTGTAGCAATAGACCTTTAAATTTTAGCCACACACAAGTCATAAGGACAGATACTATTTTACCAGATGTCCTAATATGAACCCTTTCTGCTGTGAGGGATAAGGAAGTGGTATTTGCAAGTTCCAGGAAATATTTTATAACAGCATGCAGCCAGCAAAACATTTTTTTTTTTCATGTAAAGAGTCAGATAGTAAATATTTTAGGTTTTTCAAGCAATACATTCTCTGTTACAGCTACTCATTTCTGACATTTAGTATGAATGCAACCATAAACCATATGGAAACAAATGGGCACAGTTTTCCAATAAAACTTTATTTATAAAAATAGATATTTCAGTACAAACATGAGCATTGTATATAAAACAAACAAGAGAAGACTGATAGGTTGAAAGAAGGCAGAGGACTGTCTAGTGAACATGGAAGCTAAAGAATTGCATGGGTACAAGTTCTTTGGATTATCCTTCACTATTCCTAAAGTTGGTAGAGAGGCTGAATCACAGAGATAGCAGTGAGCACAGAAAAAAATAAGCCAGAATAAAACCCTGCTCTCCCTCATCAAAACACCAGCAGTGTTGGTTTCACAAGCCAAAATCCAAACAACAGTGAACCTATAGAAAATAACTGCTCTACTCCATCCAAAAATCATAGGTGGAGAGAAATAACCTCACTGTCACCCATGCCAGCAATGGCCCAGTGGGGAATCTACACTTCTATTCTTATGAGGCTATAAGGAGACATGACAAGACCCTTGTGCATATGGTATCAAAGAAATCACATGATCTGTCACATCACCTGGTAATGACCTCCACTCCCACCCATCAAGTCTTGAAGACCATTGAGGGAGCACGAACTTCCACATCCACCCTACAGATACAAGGGTTGTGAGGTAATCCTTCTACACCTTGTTGGAGTTATGTCAGAGAAGTCCAGCCAGAAGGTCATATTTAAACTGTCACTCAACAGTAAGAGGGACACCTTCTCTGCAGCATCATTATCTTGTACGTGACTGGCATTCAGTTCTAACTAATGATAAAGAGCAGTAGTGAGGAATGAGCTCCTCTTGGTGCCAATAAGGTCAGGTAGAGAATCAGGAATTCTGCCTGCACCTGGTACATAGACAACTAAAATGGTTTGTTTAGGCTCCAGACTCTCATAATACCAAATAAAGGAAAATCTAGATTTTGATAGAAGACAATTTTACACAAAGATCCAAGACATATAACTAAATAAAATTAAAAGATAATCCATATATGTCCCACTAAGATGAAATAGATCATAGAGTTATCTGACAATGATTTTTAAAGCAGCCTTGGTTTTTCTTAAAGCTTCAATAAGAAATTAGAAGTATTGCTAAAGCAAAGTTAGAAATAAAAAGTGCATACAAGAAATTGAATATATAAAGAATTAAATGAAACTTTTAAAATGAATAAATGAATGACCAAAACAAAAGCTTGACAGACAGGACCAATACTAGAAAAGAGGAAATCAGAAAAAAGGGCCAGTAAACAGGAAGACAGAATAATAAAAATTGCCCAATCTTTATCTATTTAAAATAAAAGATGGATAGTGAGAGAGACAGAGAGAATAAAGGAGAGAAGCAATTTTTATTTAGTTTTTCAACACTTTGTTGTGTATGTGGTACTGGGGTTCAAACCCATGCATGCCAGGCAAGCACCATAACCATAGAGCCACTGCTTTAGCCCCAAAATTTCCCAGTCTTAACAACCTATATAAAATAGATTGACAAAGAAGAACAGGATCTCAGAAACCAGGAGACTATAACAAAATGTTTACCGATTTTATTATCAACTTTCCAAAGTTAGAGGAGAAAAATACTATGATTTAAAAAGTAGTCAAAGACTTGATGGCTGAAAAATCCTAAAATTTGTTAAAACATAAAACTTCAGGTTCCAATTACCTGAGCAATCTCCAAAAAAATAACCTCAAAGAAACCACATCAAGACTAATTATAATTAAGCTTTTGAAACCTAAAGTCAAAGAAAAAAGTGCTGAAAGAAGAGAAAAATTATATTTAACTACATGAGAAGAACAATTTAAATGTCTGTGTAGTACTTTTCATAGAGACAAGAAAGGAATTGTATAACATTTTTTCAAATATTGAAAAGAAAAGGATTGGCAACACAGAATTCTAAGCCTAGCCAAAGTATGTGATAGGTTTGAATGGAAATGAAATCATTCTCAGATCAAGGAAAACTAAAATAATTTATTGGTAGTTGACCTACATAAATAGATTTATAAAAATAGATATCTACCGGAAAGGAAATAAAAGAACAAAACTTATAACATCAGAAGCAAAAAATATTGCAGACAAATTAGGGCACACAATGTATACAAAAATGCAGACATTCTCATTCCTTTGATATTTCTAAGTTATATTTAATGGATGAAGCAAAAACTTACCATTGCCTGATGTTTCTATATGCTTATATAGGAAATGCTTAGATAATCATATTACAAAAGGAGGAAGTTATAGTGGTGGAACTAACAGTTCTACATGCAAACTAGTAAACTGAGGATACTAACAGACTACGTTATATACATGTAATGCAATACTAAGAGCAGTCATTAAAAGCCATATAAAGAGATAAACTAAAAAAAACTCTGGATACATTAAAATGGAATAAAAGATGTTTGACTGGAAGGAAGAAAGGGAAAATAAAATAGAAAAATGTAAAACATGTCAAACAGAAGAAAAAAATGAAAGTGACAGACTAAAGCCCTACTCTGCAAAAATTACATTAAATATAAATGATCTAAATATTCCAATTAAATAAATAAAGATTGGCAGATTGTTTTTAAAAGCTAAGACAGGACAACAGGATTTGAAAACTCACCTTAAAAAAGTAACATAATTAGATTTAAATTAGAAGAGACTATGAGGGATATGTTCATATGAGGAAATGAAACAATGTCATATAAAATTAGCAAAGAAGCAGATGGGTATTATATACTGAAAAAAGTACAAATCTGCCAAGAGTACATAGCATTTCTTGATATGCATTCACCAAAGAACAGTTTATGAATGTGTGAAGAAAAAGCTGATTGAAGCTGGAATGAGAAATTAACAAATCTACAATTATATTTGTAGATTTCAGTCATTGATGTCAAAATGGAAGCACTTGGCGGAAAATCATAAAGAAAACTCACCAACTCCATCAACCAGCAGGATCACTTCAACACTCATAAGACATCCACCATTTGCTAATTCTTGTCAAGGGCACATGGAAGCCATACACTGGGACACAAGATGAATCCTACCTGATTTAAAATAATTGAAATCATACAGTGTATATTCTCTGCCCATAATGAAATTAAACTAATAATCAATAAAATATATAACAGGAAAATCTCCAATTAGCTATAAACTAAGCAACTCCTATGAGATGAATATGGATCTGCCACTCCAAATTTTATGTTCAAGTGTGTTTCCCATTATTAGCTATTAAGTGTGGGAAATTGACCCAATCACAGTTTAGAGGTAGGAAACTTAAGGAAGAAATTAAGATTAGAAGAGGTCTTTATGGTATAAACCCCATAGTTGAAAACTACTGCCTTTATAAGAAGATAGAGAGAGACTAGAACATACACATACACACAAGCTGAAACACCATGAAATTCCCTGGGCTACCTTAGGACTTTGAGAGCAAGCTGACCATCACCAAATGCAGCCATTCAACCTTGGACCAGAACTGTGGGAAAAAATAAAATAAAACAAGCAGACTTCTTTTAAAATGTCTTTCCCACTATGTGGTATTGTTATTAGCAACAGAAAATATACTAATACAATAGCACACTTCTAAATAATGCATGAATTACAGAGAATGTTTCAAAACAAAGAAAAAATGCATTGAACTGGATGAAAAAGCAGCATAGAAAAACTTGTGGAACATAAATTGCACAATAATCTGAGTTCCTACTTCAGGGACCCAGGAGAAAGGGAACATACCAACTCCAAAGCAAGAAAAAAGGATAACATGGTAAGATTAGACCAGAAATCAATTAAATTAGAAACACAAAATTGATAGAGAAAAACAATGTATCAAAGTGCTGATTGTGAAGACTACAGTGTAATTGACAAACCTTTAACAAAACGAGTGCAGAAATTACAAACAACCAATATCATACATAAAACAGAAAATATTACTAAGATCTTTCAGTTTGCACGAAGACAACCACAAAAAAAGATAAACAACTCTACACACATAAACTACAACTTTGAATAAAATAACCAATCCCTAGTAAAAGAACTATACAATTCACCTAACACAGAGTAGATAATGTGAATAACCTTATAACTCATTTTAAAAATAACTATCTAAAATCTCTCTCAAAGGGAAATATCTTGACACAGATGACTTGCTGAATAATCCTACCAAATATTTAAAGAAAAGGAAAATTAATGTAAATTGTGTATAAATTCAGTCATAAAATTGAATAAAAGGGCACATTTTCCAAATTTTTTTCTGAAGCTGATATTTCCCTCAGTCAAATAACAGACAATGACAGTATGAAAAAGAAAATTAAAACACAAAACTGCAGAACAATATGACACAAAATATTGACACAAAAATATTTAACAAAATGTTAGCAAAAAAAATTCAACTGCATACAGAAATAGTTACATCATGAGCCAGTTCAGCTTATTCAAGGGATACAAAGCTCAATCCATATTTGAAAATCAATCTATGTAATTACTATATAATAACTTGTCTAGTCCTTGTACCAGGGTCCCTTCTCAAGCCCGTGGGATTTACTGAGTGACAGTAGTGTCTTTGGTATTTACTCTCATTATGCTAATGAGGTAACATGTAGTGGACCCCATATAACTTCAATGGGGCTGGCCACCAGGATGATCCACACATATTGGGGCAATGAGGCAGTCTCACCTCTGAGGAAGAGAAGGACGTGGGGTTAAGTTTAACCAGTCATGCCTCTTGGCATGAAACTCCAATAAAAATTGGACTGTGAGGGTTCTGCAGAGTGTCCTAGTCAGGGAGCATGACAATATGATGGGATGATAATGTGCCCTGAATCCATGGGTAGAGGGCATCGTTAATGTCTTCAGGACCCTTCAGACCCAACCTGAGCATCCTTCATTAGAAAACTTCATTAGAAAACAGCTTAGCTGTTTCTAAGTTGCATCCTTCATTAGAAAACTGCGATAGTAACTACAGCACCTTCCTGAAATCTGTAAGTCTTTCTCCTGAATTATTGAGCTTGAAATGGTCACGGTAATCCTGAAGTTTGCAGCCATTTAGTCACGAGAGCAAGTGGCCCGGAGACCTCTTGAGCCAGAGGTTAGCATCTGCAGTGAGGGCAATCTTGTGGATCATGCCCTTTTCCATGTGAAGGCTGAGCTAACTTATGTGATTAGTGCCAGAGTGGAATTGTAGGGCACTAGTCACTGTGAGAACCGTGGGGTTGAGTTCGCAGTTATTCTCAGAGGACTAGCCTGCTGTTTCACAGAGACAAGGAAAAATTACAGGATCATGTCAATCTATGCAAAAGAAAATCATTTCGTGATAAACATGCTCAAAGAACAGGAGCAGAGAAAAACTTCCTCAGTTGGATAGACTGTTAGAAAAATAATGTCTAATACATCATTTAATGGCAAAATAATGAATATTTATGCCATAGGATTGGTAACAAGGCAAGAATATACAGTATCATGACTCTTATTCAATATAATACTAGAAATTCTAACCAGTACAGCAAGGCTAGAAAATAAAATAAAAGGCATACAAATCAGAAAAGAGAAAATTAGGAAAATGCTCTACTTGTACATTTTAGACAGAAAATCCCAAGATACCCAAAAAACCAAAACAAAACCCTCCCAGAACCAATTAACAGGCTCCTCAAAGCCACAGAATGTAAGACAAACATAAATATCCATTCTTTCTCTGTATTAACAAAGAAGTCATAGACACCAGAATTAATAGTACAATATTGTTCAAAACATTTAAACATAAAGAAATATGTGTAAATCTAAAGAAATATATGTAAAACTTGTTTGCTGAGAATTACCTAGTACTGAAAAAAAATAAGAAAAGATCTAAATAAATGGGGAGACACACAGCTTTCATGAAGTGGAGGACTCGACCTAGTAAAGATGTCAATTATCTCAAATTGATACACACACTTACCTCTATTCCTATCAAAATGCCAGCAAGGCAGTATGGCATATGTAAACAAGATTTTTCTAAATTTCTGACAAAAAGAATAACATGGAAGGAATCAGTATACCTGATCTCAAGATTGATTATTACCTACAGAAATTAAATAGGCCTGGGATGTTACTGGGATAGACACATAAATCAAAAGAATAGAATAGAGAACTCAGAAGCAGATCCTCACAAATACGTCCAATGGATTTTTGTCAATGTTGTCATTTTAAGCCACTGAATTTGTAATAATTTGTTACAGCAGAAATAGAAAGCAAATACAGTGTCTTCACTAATTTTTAAGATTGTAAATGAGCCCTAATATGAAAAGAAATTTAAGAACTACTCACTTGCTATCTTGGGAAAACACTTTAATCCTTACTAATTTTGATTTCAACAACTATAAAATGTGATAACAATTTTCCCAAAATAATTGGATTTTTGAGTATGAAATTAAATAATTCAATCAAAATGGGTAGCAAAATGGCTGACGTTTGGTTAGTGTTAAAGTGTGTAGCTATTGTTATTGGCAGAAATATAGCTACCTAGAAGCAAGGACAATGTAGAAAAAAGTATTAAAAATCAAACACAGTAAATAAATAAAAGTTCTAGAAGTATTTTTTTTCTTTAATGAACTATATTTGACTGCAATAAAAATGCACTCTTCTGGTGACATGGTCCCTGTCACCTTCTATTTCTTTGGAAATATTTATCAGTTGAATCAAATTCTTCCTATAGTTTTATACATTCCTTTCCCCATATAAAACATCTATAGCAATAATAAAAACAACACAAAAATCACACTGGCTCTTACTGTTCAAAATACAATGACTATAGAAGGTATGTTTCTGATTTTACTTCATTTATGCATATCTTAGCAAATTACTTGTGGAACAAATGCCTGGCATTTTTGTACATTATCTCAGCACTAAAGTGCACATTTTTCTGTGTTTGGTCTTCCATTCATATATCTTAGAGAAGATGAACATAAAAATATTTCCTCTCTCAAAACCGTTGGGTAGACCAAATGCTGCAGTGCAGACCATATTGAGATCATATTCCTCCTTAAAGTGATCAGAATAAACTTTACAACCCTAAAACAAACAAGCAACACAGAGTTAGTATTTTTAACCTTCCCTTACATCTTTTAATCCCCAAAACTAAAGATCATGAGGTGTGACTATTCCTTCCTTCACTTGTCCACCTATCAGAATACATTGACCAGCTACAGATGTGGGGCCACTTTTCTGTTCCCTGAGGATTATGTTTCTTCTTGCTTAGGGAAAACAGTCTAATGCTCATCATAGTTTATTACTTGCTTGGGCACCAGAAATTCAAGTAAAAATTTCAGGTAGTACCATATATCATGTAGGACCTAAAATGGCACATACTTGGCTGTTACAAGGATGAAAAAGTATGTAAATTCTTGCCATTTAAACTTTTCTTTTTTCCATCTTCTTAGATCATCTTGGATTTCATTCTTCAAGGTCCAATAATTTTCATTGTAGAGATCCTTGACTTCCCTTGTTAGATTAATTCCCAAGTATTTTATTCTTTTCAAGGATATTGTGAATGGCAATGATTTCCTAATTTCTTCCTCTGCCCTTTTATTGTTAGTGTATAGGAAAGCTATTGATTTATGGGTGTTGATCTATCTAGTAGCAGGCCACTTTGCTAAACCTGTTTATAAGTTCAAGCAGTTTACTGGTGGAGTTTTTTTGGATCTTCCAGATACCGGATCATATCATCAGCAAACAGGGAGAATTTGACTTTCTCTGTTGTTATTAATATCTCTTTGATTTCTTTCTTTTGCCTTATTGCTCCTGCTAGGGTCTCAAAAATGATATTGAATAAAAGAGGTGAGAGCAGACAGCCTTGTCTTGTTCCT
Organism: Aplodontia rufa; assembly: GCA_004027875.1. Lineage (NCBI taxonomy): Eukaryota > Metazoa > Chordata > Mammalia > Rodentia > Aplodontiidae > Aplodontia > Aplodontia rufa. The sequence continues at coordinate 11,366 of PVKS010030732.1, forward strand.
GAGTTTAGTGGAAATGCTTTCAACTTTTCTCCATTTAGTATTATACTAGCCGAGGGTTTAGCATATATAGCCTTCATATAGTTCAGAAAAGTTCCTTTGATCCCTATCTCCTCTAGAGTTTTGAGCATAAAAGGGTGCTGAATTTTGTCAAAGGCCTTTTCTACATCCATTGAGATGATCACATGTTTTTGTCCTTGATTTGTTTAAGTGGTGAATTACGTTGTTTTGTATATGTTGAACCAGCCTTGCATACCTGAGTGAAGCCCACTTGATCATGATGGATTAGGCAGAATCAATATAATAAAAATGGCCATTCTGCCAAAAGTACTATATAGATTTAATGCAATCCCCATTCAGATACCAATGTCATTCTTTACAGGTATAGAAAAGGCAATTCTCAAATTCATTTGGAACAATAAGAAACCCAGAACAGCCAAAACACTACTAAGCAAGAAAGAAGAAACAGGCAGTTTTGCTATACCAGATCTAAAACTATACTATAGAGCTCTAGTAGTAAAGAGAGCATGGTACTGCTATCAAGATAGGAAGGATGACCAGTGGAATAGAATAGAAGACCCAGAAACAAGTCCACAAATCTTTAAGTATCTGATTTTTGACAAAGGGAGGCAAAATATTACATGGAGGAGAAACAGCCTCTTCAACAAATGGTGCTGGGCAAATTGGTCAGCCACTTGCAGAAAGTTGAAATTAGATCCTTATCTTTCATCTTGCATGAGAATCAAATGAAAACGGATCAAGGAGCTAGGAATTAAACTAGCTACCTTGCAACTGATGGAAGACAAATTAGGTCCAATACTTCAGCATTTGGGAGCAGGCAAAGACTTTCTCAACATGTCTCCTAAAGTGAAGGAAGTAAAGTAAAAAATCAGTGAATGGGATATCATAAAACTAAAAAACTTTTGCACTGCCAAGGAAACAATTAAATTAGTCAAGGGGTTTCCTACAGAATTGGAGAGAATCATGGACTGTGATTCTTCTGACAGGGGTCTCACATCCAGAATCTACAAAATCCTCAAAAATCTCAGCTTCAAAAACACTAACAACCTAATCGATAAATGTGCCAAAGAACTACTTAGAAATTTCTCAACAGAGGACATTGGTCAGGCCAATGAATACACAAAAAAATGCTCTAAATCACTAGTAATCATAGAAATTCAAATGTTAACTACTTTAAGATTTCACCTCATGCTAGTCAGATTGGCAAAAATGAAGAAAATAAACAATAATAGATGCTGGAGGGGTTGTGGAGAGATAGGCACACTAGCACACTGTTGGTGGAACTGCAAACTGATACAGCTCCTCTGGAAAGCAGTGTGAAGAATCTTCAAAAAACTAGGGATGAGCCCGCCATATGATTCAGCTATTCCTCTCCTGGGTATTTTTCCAGGGGATTTAGAATCAGCACATTACAGTGACACAGCAAAATCTATGTTCACAGCAGTTCAATTTACAATAGCTAAATTATGGAAACAACCCAGATGTCCCTCACTGGATGAATGGATCCAAAAACTGTCGTACATATATACTATGGAGTTTTACTCAGAAATGAGAAAGAATGATATTGCAGCCTTTGAAGGTAAATGGATGGCTATGGTAGAAATCACGCTGAGTGAAGTCAGCATAACCCATAGAACCAAGGGTATAATGTTTTCAGTCATCTGTGGAGGCTGGACCCTGACCATTATGAAAGGCGGTCAACTCTCATGTATTAAACTCTGAAAAGGTGTAGTGACGTATAACCTAAGGCATTCATAGAGAGGTACTAGGAAAGAGAGGGGAGGGGGAAGGAGTAAAGGTGAGTAATTAGGGGGGGCTCTAGGGGGCAAATCTAATTTTCAGAATATAAATATATTATATTGTTTCTTAGGAAAAATAAAAATTAAAAAATCCTTATCAAAATAAATAAATAATAAACTTTTCTTCTGATTCATCCTTTGTAAATTGATCGAATCTATATCCCTCTCTTCTTTCTGGGTTGTTCTATTATATCAACCTTTTCTTTCTTCATCCCTTTACTGCAATCTGAAATGATTTTGTCCATTTATTCCTCAATGTCCTTATTGTATGTCACTCCTAACTGATTATCAGTTCTACAACAGAGATATCTGAACATTTATCCATGTAGTCTAGGATCCAGAACTATGTCTCCCAAAGTCATTTCATTGGCCTGGAACTTCTTTTCCAACATGGCAGCGAGGCATGTTTATGAAATGCTTGAAATATGGCTAATACTTTTAATTGAATTGATTCGTACTGTATATGTGAACTAGTTATCGTATTTCAATGATCTCATCTAAAAAGAGAATGCATGTCATTAATAATTTTTGTTGATTCTAAGTTTAAATGATAATATACTACATATATAGGGTTAAATAAAATATACCATTAAAATATTTTAAAGTTAATTCTACCTGCTGCTTCTAACTTTCCAAAGTGTAACTACTAGAGAATTCAATTTTCTTATGTAATGCACCTTTGTGGCTCATGTTATGTTTCTACCGGACAGCATTTCTAGAGAATAGTCATGAAAAAACAAATTTTAAGACATGCACAGATGTGCTTGTGTTGATTAATACTAAGTCTCAGGCAGGAGTCAGAAACACTTGGAATAAATTCTCATTCTGGCTCTAGGCAGGTGGAGAAGTAAACATCTCAAATTAAAATAGGTAAAGACAGCATCTGCAGAGAAGCTAAAGTCCACACCCACCACTGAAAATGAGGCAAGATGTGTTCCAGGGCTAACGCAGCCACCACCACACACCAGAGCCCTTCAATAACCACAGTCCTTCCCCTGATGTGTGAAGCAAACGCTATCAGGAAGGTGGGCAGCGATTTATGGTGACAGCTTTATGATCACAGGGGTGCACAGAGGCACAGAAAAGGAGCTCCCCAGTCGCTCAGAAGGGACCTTTAAAGGCCATTAAATCAACTCTGCAATATTTTATGTTTTGCTCCAACAGTCCTGGCTTCAGATGGACCAATTCAGAGAGGCATCTGCATATATATGCCTGCTTGAAGCTTCCTTAGAATTCCAATAGAAGGCCAGTTCTGCCTTGCTTTCCAAGAGTCTTGCAGAAATGCACAAGGCGTGAGCCTTGTCTTTGATGGTTTTCCCAGCAAAGAGGACTCACTTTTTATGTTCAGGGCTCTTGACCCTATTTATTTTTTCTTCTAGTGGGCACCTTGTGTTAGTTATGTTAACGCAAAGAAAGTCAAGGAAGCTGAGTGGGTAAGGCTCTGAGATTTTTTCCAAACACTGCTTCTCAAATGTGAATGGACATAACATTCTACCCCACAAGGAAAACCGTTGAAAAAGACCCTGCTCCTGCCCAGGGTCTGAGTGATGCTTAGGAATCTATGATTTCAAACTGAGTGATTGTGATGCTGATAATCTGTGTGGTTCACACTGATACTGCATATTTGTCTCATAAGTCAGATGAGGAAACTAAGGTCCCTGTAAGGAGAAATGCTTATCCATGCTTGCATTGAATTCTGACTCCTGGGGATATAGCCTTGATGAGCCAAATTAGGAGCAGACATTAGCAACATTTTCAATCAAAAATATTTGGAAGGCTGGAGCTGGAGTGGTGGCTCAGCGGTTATGGTGCTTGACTAGCATGCATGAGTAGGTGAGTTCAAACCCTAGCACCACATATACAACCAAGTGTCTGAGCAATGAAAGCCACATGAAAAACTAAATACAATTGATTCTGTCTTTCTCTTTCTCTCTCTTTCACTGTCCCTCTCTCTGTAAAAAGTAAATATATTTGGGAGGGTGAGGTCTGATGGCCCTTTATGACCTTTAATGCCTTCTCAGCCTTGGATGTCCACCCCTCTCCTACCCTGTACTCAATAGTTTTGCCAAAATAGAAGCTGGTCTTGATTTCTCAGAGTTTATGAAATAGGACATTAAGTGGTACTCCCAGGAGACTGAGTACAAGGGTAAAATTAGATTTTGAAACTACTAGGTTGCAAAGCTAAGCAAGAATTTTGTTTCTTTAAATTACTTTTGTTTACATCCAGTCTCATCAGTGCCTTAAATATAAAAATATCAAATACTTCAACCACTGAAGTCTTAGAAACTCTAGAAGTTGTAGACACTCTAGCACAGTGCATTTTACAGTATTTTAATTCTATTAGTTTCTGCAATTACAGCTCGCTATAGGAAGTGTTATTGTGGCCCTCCTCACCTAATGAATAAGAACATTATGGAGAAAGCCTAAGTGAATTACCCAGAAACACAGAACCTGTAAGTGAGAAAGCCCTTTCTCAAGCCCAGGTGTTCAGCCACCAAATCTGGGACTTTCATATAAGATTCTGTCCATTAGGGGAATGAGAAAACAAAGGGCCTTATTCAGGACAGGGACCCTTTCCATTTTGTACCTTTCCCCAAATTACTTTGCACTTTTTCCCTAGACCTAGCTTGAAACCTAGAAACAGAAGCATGACAGTTTTAACACCTCAGATGCAGAATCTGTGAGCAAATCAGTTGGCCATTCAGGCCCTCAACTTTTCACCACTGTCCGAGATTCCTGTGTTCCTTCTATTGATGATTAATATTAAACTTAATTAACTAAGAATGTGGAAAATTAAACAGAGATGCCAGTGACTACTGAGGCACCCAACACGAGAGTAAATCAGGAATGAAGAAGAGGCCCCTAACAGTGGCCAGCAGGAGCCCAGGCCTCTCCATCTCCTGCCCTGCACATAAGACCAGATATAACCACAGAGACAGTGAGTAGGAGCTGATAGACAGATAGTACCTGGAATCAAGAAAGATCCCATGCAGGTGGGGTGAGGAGCCACAGCTACTTTTGGAAAAGGTGTGATGTTTGAAGATGATCTTCTTTAGTCTTCTCCCTTAGTCCTAAACTCCAGTGGCCCCTACATTTGCAAAAGCCACACCACACAGTGGGGTTCCCAAGCTTCCATCTCCTCTGTATGATCCTGGCTGGGGGACCTGGCTTTTGTGAATTCCTTAACTTGTAGTCTCTGTGGGCCTAAATTCTACTCTTGCCTTTAATAGCTTCACATTAAAAAAAAAAAAATTGGTTTCTGTATTTGCTCCAGAGGGACTATGTGTTTTGGAGGCATTTTAAGGAGTAGGAATAGTGAATGACCTCCCTGAACTTCTGTTGTGTGTATGTGTGTGTGTGTGTGCGTGTCCCCATCAAGTGCACCAGGAAGGAGAGGCATCCAGGAGGTTCTTAGTGCAGTATTGTAAATGTTAGTTCTCATTATATAAACATGCTGCCACCAATGACAAATGCAATCATTAATTATTCAAGACCACAGCTCTCCTGGCATCCACCATTGAAGAAGCCCTGTGCAAGAATGGACAGACTTTATACCTATGCAGCATAACACAGGTATAGTCCCAAACATGTTCCAAGGTGGGGTCATCCATTTCTATATTTGCTGCAATCCACCATGCCTAGAAGTACATAGTGGGGACTGATGGCACCATGCCTGAATGCCCCAAGGATAGGGAACTCACTACCTGATTAGGGTTCCTCTCCACCACTTCACAGTTGGAACATTTCCCTAAAATAGCTTACATTGGTCTTAAGTGTCTCTGGACAGCGCCAAAGAGCCAACATATCCCTTCTACCTAATGGCACTTTCTATCGTTCCTCAAGTCTCCTTAAGGGGAAAAAGAAGTTTTAGAACATTAAGTAATACTACCTTTTTCTCTATAATATTAAGAATTTATTGAGGCATGAGCTTCAATAAGATCCAGCATGCCATTATTATTGACAAAAGTGTATTTGGAGGGTTAGTGGTCATTTACTTTACCCTTGAATTAAAATTATCCGGCATTACTGGCAGTGCTGGGCCATTGCCCACCCCATTTGCTGAGCCCAATGTGGACAGAGACTGTTCCTGTCAACTTACCGATTGATGCTGGAGGTGTATAGGTCCCACAGACAAGCTGACTCTGACACAGAGCCTGCGATATGTTCACCCAATCCCTCCTTCAAGTCAGCAGATGAATTCCCATCCTCTGAATGAAAAGAAGGAAAACTAACATCCCCTTTGGGCAGCAGAATGGGAGGTTGTCTTCACTTGGTGGATCAGGTGTGTGGGGAACATACCCTCCCCTGTTCTCTCCCTCACAATTGGCAGCCCTCATTCAGTTATCCTTATGAACCTGCAATCCTGATTGACCTCCCCTGAAATTTATATGCCATTCAAATTTCCCTTTTAACTTGTGAGCTCAAGAGTAGATAAAAGTGCAATGATATATGTATGCAGGGAAGAGTTCAGTGAGGAAACTGAGGTCCAGGGTGATTATGTGACTCCCTGGAGATCACACAGCCCATTAACAAACCCTTGTCCCCTACCCAGCTGCACTCCCTGTCGCCGTGCTCATTAATAGCCAGGTTAGGGCCATTAGCAGAGCCAGCTGTTGTTAAAATATCATCTGTCAAACGAAATCATGATTCTGAGATCTTGGCAACCTGAGGCAGATCAAAACCTGCGGCCCCAGGAGAGGGGATTTGACTCAGCACAGCCCCTTAATCCATCCTGCCTTCCCTCCCTCTCCCAGGGCCTGGGGAGAGTTATAATATTCCTGTCTTCTCTAGCAAGTAATCAGATGTTGAAAGCAGACAGACAACAGGCCACCAGAAAGGCAAAATGGAGGGTTCTGTGTTTTTTTTTTTAAAGGAAGCTTTTGATCAAAGGAAAGGGGAAAAAAGAACAAAGGACTAAAGATGATACAAAATGCATTTTTTAAAAAAAGGTTTTTGTTGCTCTAGCAGAGAGACAAAAGAGGAGGAAGATGTAGCCAGCTTTCATTAAAGGAATCACAGGCCTTATGCACCCTTGGTGGGTGACACCCATGGAATCTTGCTCAATTGGCCTCATTTTGCAGCCAATAGGAAGTGTGGCACTAAATGTGATCTATTTTAAATGTATTGCAGTTGAATTATTTAATTTGAAATTTAGCTGGTGCCACAGGCACTGTGGTGCAGGAGCAAGAAGAATGAGCAAAATTATTTCATTGGAAAACGGCTTAATTTTTAATTATAAGAAGGGGCACTTTGGGAGAACTAGGCAATTGGCCCAGGAGAGCGCCAACTCCTGGCTTCCTGTGGAGTCTGGACAGGCACTTAAGTGTGTTTGATTATCTTGTCCTGGTGTCTGTCTGCAGATTCAGAGAACCGAGAGGAATCAGAGGCACAGTGTAGTACAAGAGCGATAGGGATTGCAGCTCCTGTTTCTATGGAGGAAATCTGTGCTGCTTTTCTTCACTATTATTCCATAACATAACATTGATGCTCTTGTGTCTTTTGTATGGAAGGAGGAAATGACAGTAGAAAATAGAAGGGGCTTAGAATGAAGAATATGGGTATCTAGTTTTATTTTTGCTGCATCTTGACTACAATTGTGCCATTTTGGATGAGTGACTTTATCGCCTTAGATCTCAAATCCCTTAATTTATAATAAAATCATTTTGCATTGGTAGTTTTATTTTCCTTCCAGCTTCAAAATATGACTTTTTGGACTTGATTCTAAACTGACATTTCCTACCAACCAAACTGTTCTCTGAAATGAAGTTCCTTGGGAAGATCCTCTAAAAACATTTCATCCTACAAAATATTTTCTTATTACCTTATTATTCAACAACTATTTGATGAAGAGTACCATATTGCGGTTCATTAAAGTCACTCAGAGATTAATAGACCTGTGTTTGAATTTGAGCATGTAGAATCATAGCCTTCTAAGTCCTGGGTAGATTAATTGATTTCTATGAGTCAATTTGCCTTACAAGAAGGAGAGTAATATTACTCACATCAAGGATTTTGTGAAAATTAAATAAAACAATCCATGTTGGTTGCTTGAACGTGTTGTTACAGAATGAGAACTCACTAAAGGTTAGATCCAATGTCACCACCATCATCCTCATCTCATCACACCCATGTCACCATCATGATGTGCCAGACTTATTCCTAGACACTGAGACTATGGACCTGAATTAGATGCAGTTCCTTACATCAAGGGGGTATTGATAATATAATGAAAACAGACACAAACTACAAGTATTGTCATTTATATTTGAACCAAGAGCTCTGAAACTTCAGAAGAAAGGGGAAACTGAGGCTCATGGAGATTAAATGACTTGCCCAAGAAGACTATCCAGACCGCTATCCATGGTCCTGGTCTAGAGGCCCAGTGTTTTCTGTGTTACAAGAAATTCTTTAAAATTAGGCACTTCTAGAAATCAAATGAAGTTAGTATCACAACTCCAACCGATGCAATTCCTTCCATTTAACCACAACTCTAAACTACTGAATGAAGAGAATTACTGTTTCATACTCACACTCACCCAGAATTGCTAACAGTGGAATGGAACTTGTTAACAGTGTCAACAAAGATATATCTGCTGACATATATGTGTCCCTGAAAACATGCAAGCACAGATGTGCAGAAACAAGTGCATCAGTGAGCATGTGTAGCCACATTGAGTGATACATGCCCAATCCTTCTAAGCACCATAGAAAATGCCTATGCACGCAGGCATACATTTGCCCACATGAACATCCATATGTGGCCATGCATATATTTATACATAGGCATGCATGTGTCCAAACACACATCCACACAGAGATATATGCACAAAGGGTATTTTGACAACACTGTGAACAGCTCCAGCAGCCAACACTGGAGGTTCCTCTAATGTGATCCAACAACTGTCACTAAACTTCAGTTCCAGTTCAGAAGGAGCTGGGGTTTCCAGTTGCACTGGAGCTAGCTTTAACTCTTAAGCTTCTTCAGTCAGTTAAAACACTGCTTTAAAAACACCAGCTTTCTATATCATCTGAACAATCCAAAATATATAATGTGAGTTTAGTTCCAAGTGAATCAAGGAATGGTAAGTAAAACCTGATGTTAATAATGATAATAGTTCTCAAACTTCAAGGTCATAGCAGCTCCAGGAGCTTATTTCAGATGCCAGTCATTAGTTCTCATCCCCCAAAGATTCCAACTATGTCTCATGTAGCACTTACCAGTCTTCCTTAGTGATTTAGATGCTGCTGTTTCACAGAATATATTTTGAGGTGCAGCAAATTACAGATTATCAAAACCCTCCTCGTGTTGCAAAATAAAAAAAAAGCCTATAGAGATCCAAAACAACTTTCCAAAGTTAGGCTATTATCAATGACATAATTGTACATGGAGCTATTATTTTATCTACGTGAGTCTCATCTTAAAACAGGACTCTGTGCTCCCTAAGGTTACACTGTTCTCTCTCTGTTACTTCCTCTTTCGTTAGTAGTTGAATATGCATAAAAATAAATGAAGAGAGTAAGCAGAGAGAAATGTACAAGAAATATGTCTATGTTGAAAGGAGTTGACTGAACTGGGAAGAGATTAAATATTTAATATGCTTCCCATTATATAAGAGGCACTGTGGTTGAACTTTGCACCAGTTGGGGCTGTGATTGACTTTGAATTAGAGAAAATCTAACTAGACTGGCTAAAACTAATACAAGCCTATTATTTATTTTTGTTAAATAAAGCTCCAGAAAAGCAGACAGTTTTAACAACACAGCAACGCCAGGGTTGATGTCGACATAGTACTAGTTTTCTTCACTCTCTGCTAATGTTTATCAGCTCATTGTCACAAGAGGGTTTCTGCTTCTCCCCTCGTTGTATTGAATTCAAGGCAAAAAAAATGAATAAATAAAAACAGGCTGGTGATAGAGGCAAGCTTCATTCACCCCTTCTATTGAGGAGGGAAAATCTTTCCAGAAAATTTCAGAAGGCTACACTTTCTACATCTCTGGAGGAGTATTTGGCGAGGAGCTAACTTGTAGAAGTGAATTGGATTCTGTCAGCAGAGTGGGAGGGGGATGATTTGGCTTGTAGCGCATCTTCACACTTATAATGAGGAAAAGAAAGGCTAATCCACGTGACTTAAAGATGAAGCAGTCAGCTTTCCTCTGCCAGTGTTTTGTAAGTGATGGTGGGAAAGACATCTCTCCATGGATTGGGCATTGTTCAAGTGTCCTTTAGATACCAAGATCAGAGAGGGGTGCTGTCAACACAGTGCAGAAATAGACATGGTTCCAGTTCACATTTCCAGTTAAGGAGGCAGCCTGGGTGCAACTCTGCAAATCACACAATACCTTCTGCGGTGGAGTCAAAACCTTCTGCTCTTGCATGTTGATCCATATTCCTTAAACAGTTTATTTGCTCCCTGTGTGCCTAAAGATAAAGAATGGTCCCACAAGGGTCAGATTGATTAAACCTGGAACCACCTTCCTTGCTCATCATAGGCTATCTTCTTCATTCTGTGAGTACATTTGTAACAACCTATCTTCAGTTCCTAGAATGGACCAAGCTTTTCGATACTGCAGGCCCTTTGGTCCTTCATTCCCTCTATATTTACTGCTTTACTCACCTCCTTAACACACTTCCCCTACTCATCTTTACTGACCATTCAGATCTCAGTTCTCTTGATATCTAACCTGCTCGTCAACTTCCTAACACTCTTCTTGCCAGTGTAAAATCATATAGCAATTCTTTTAATATATGTTTTAAGACTCCATGAGAGGAAGAGTGATGTGTGCTTGGGGAATTACCTTATTACCAGCACCTACAGCATGGTAGATACTCAGTAAATGCCTATTTAATGGATGGATACCCCATGCACAAAAAGAAGCTATAGGCACTCTTTAGTGGTGCCTGGTTCACAAGGACAGCGCATTTGAAGTTGCCCTCCCTGATCCTCAGTTTTCAGACATTTTACTTGGGTATGACACAATGATTGATTAGAGACTTCCCAATCTTCCTGTTCACCAAGACCCATGCTTGAAACCTGGCTCCATCTCTATCTTTTGGGGTAACCTGGGACACATTGCTTGGCACCTTTCAGCTTCAGTTTCCCTCTGTGTAAAGCAAGTAGAGATGATGTCTAAGGCTGCTTCCAAGCCTGAAGCATCAGTAAGTTTTTCAAACTCCAGAAGGAACATGAAAACCGCAGGGTGAGAGCCGGAGGGATTCTGCTGAGTTTTGGGTTTTGCAGGTGTATCTCAGCAGGTTCCCAGGAGCCATTCTCGAAGGCACCCAGCATGTTACCTGGACTAATTTATAAAGGAAATGAAAAAGAAATGGACTCGTTATAATGAACACCATTAATTCACCAATCCAGACTCCACTGTTTGAACAGCAAGTATCAAGCGATTCAGTTGTCATTTGTCGATTTCATTCTGCTATTTTGCCTGTCGGAAATGACCAGCCAACACAACAGCGTGCAGACGACGGCATGACTACTAATTAGCATATATATTGTTTGTCCTGGTATAAATTTATGGCAAACAGCAATATTTTACACTCCAGTAAAGTTAATAAATGAAGCTTTGGGCTATAAAATTTTCATGTTCCTTTGTGCAAAGGTCAATTATAAATAGTTAAGCACATATTCATTCAAAAGCTTGAGGCTTCACAGCCAGGAGAATGAAATATATTCTGGTCAATTTGCACTCTAGCTGGACTTGCCTTTCATTTTACAGCCTCGATGACATCCCTCTTGCTCCTCCACACAGTTCGGGTTTCCAAAGAACTCCCCTGGCTGCAGAGACTGAATGAAATGAGTATGTAAACATCCCCAGCCCTGTGGCTCGACGCTCAGAATGTGTTCACTAAATGTCATTTTGATCTGAAGGAGGCAAACCATGTGAAAGATCAGGCAATAGAGATTCAGAGGAGCACCAAAGCCTCATCGTTCATGCAAAAGGCAGTAGACCAGGGTGTGAGGATGCAGTCTCCGGTCCCAAAGCCATTACAGACAGGAATGGGATATTTACTCCAAGCTTTCAATTTCACATCAGGAAAAACTGAAGGGCCAACTGTGGTGGTGGCACAGGCATGTAACCCTAGCAGTTCAGAAGGCTGAGGCAGGAAGATCATGAGTTCAAATCCAGCCTCAGCCACTTAGTGAGGCCCTACGCAATTTAGTGAGACGCTGTCTCAAAATAAAAAGGGCTGGGGATGTGGATCAGTAGTTAAACTCCCCTAGGTTCAATCCCTGATACCAAAAAATTAAAAAAAAATGAGGGAGTGCATGTTGCAGTTACATTTCAATGTTCCTTTTCCATCTATTGCTGAATAACTAAATATTACAAATGTATGTGGGTTTAAACTATTTTAAAAAGATATTCATTGTCTTGAGTGTCAAGATTTTGCAGGTCAGGAAATAAGGCAGAGCTCAGAGGCAGATTCTCTGGTTCCCTGCATCAACAGAGGTCATACAGAGGTATGTGGCTGATGGATTTCCTGGAGAGTCCAAGATACCTTTTCACAAATGTCTAGTGTCTTGAGGTGGGCATGGCTAGCAGATGGGCTGTGCTGAAACTGAGGACTACAACATCTTTCCATGGGTGGCCTCTCTGGCAAGGCACCTAGAGGGTAATCAGACTTCTTTCATGGCAGCACAGGGATCCAACGAATAGAAAGTGAATACCGCCAGTTTCTTCACAATGGAATCAGAGGCTGGCACAATGTATCTCCACCACTTTTACTACACAAAGGAGAGATTTTCTGGGTTCCAGTTGTGGGTTAGAGTTAGGAAAGGAGGACCAAAAGTTTTGAAGGTGTCATCTGCTTTGTCGATGTTTTCCGATTGGAAGATGGAAAATAAAAAAATAGTTGTCGCATGCTAAAGGATTGGATGGATCGACACGTTTGGGACATGGTGCACAGGAACGTTGCGCCATTTTTGTTTT
>PVKS010030733.1:0-24105 GCA_004027875.1 Aplodontia rufa
TTTGTTTCAGGGTCTTCTATTCTATTCCATTGGTCTTCTTCCCTGTCTTGATACCAGTACCATGCTGTCTTTGTTACTATGGCCCTATAGTATAGTTTTAGATCTGGAATGGCAAAACCACCTGTTTCATCTTTCTTGCTTAGTAGTGCTTTGGCAATTCTTGGTTTCTTGTTGTTCCAAATGAATTTGAGAATTGCTTCAAATTGATCTGAAAAAAAAAAAAAAAGAACTGGTTTTCCCTTGATTGACTCAAACATTCTAATTATTCTTACTGCCTAACTTTTCCCACTGTTTCACTCAGTGACTAAGACCAGGAGGCCTGGAAAAGCTGTGCTTTGTGGCTGCACAACAGGTGAAGGATGGACTTACCTACCCAATGAATAGAATCCTGGGGACTCTCCTGAGTTTCAGCAAATGCCAGGTTCTAGAAGTGTGTTGATCTAATATCTTCAGAACACTCACCCCCCCCAACAAAGCCCCTTTCACCTGATTAGACCAAACCCCACCAGTTGCAACTCCCCTCATAGAAATCTGCAATGGCCCCTCCATGGGAGTGTATCATTCTGGTCTCTGCAGACAAAACTCCACCTGACAGTAATTGCTATTTCATGGTATCTGATACTGGTGAGAAGGAAATCTGAGAATTTTTGTAACTGCCTCTTTGGCTCTGCCCCCTTTTCCCACTTTGGGGGATATCTGTTCTTATCCTTATCCTTTGTTTTCTATTAATTTCTTAAAATAAACTCTGTCTACTATGCTTGCCTCACCATCCCTTGGTTTCATTCTTCATCTCCAGAGGACACGAACCCAACTTCCACCAAACTGGCATCAGATGGGGGCTAATCTGGGATATGGATAAGATCACCACTGAGGTAAGCTCCCTACAAGGTGCAGCTTACATATTTGTTTCTTTCTTTCTGGAGGACAATAAACTGGACATTAGTCAGTCACTTAAATACAATTAGTGTGATCACCAGTCTTAAGTCTCAGATGACAGGTTTCATATCCTTTTACAGTTCTTAATCCCCTGCCTTCGTGTCAGGCATTTTAAGCTTTGTAAGGGTAATTTCCAACTTTTCTAACTCGGCTGGGAGCACATCTGTCATTAGTTGACAGTTGCCCCTGATCCTGGTCAAATATGGATGTGAGGATTTGAGAGAAGGAGTGAAGTAACTGAGGGATTCTGGCCAGGGCAACTCTCTGGTGGATCTCAAAGGTTTCTCCACAGACCTCCAATCTTGACACCACTTAGGGGTATCCTACAAGTAGCCAGTCAACTGGACGATGCTGAGTGAATTCCCCAGAAATATATACCTCCCTTTGAGCCAAACTCTTCTTCCAACGCTTGTTCCTCCTGAGCAACTCCTTTCCTTGCTGATCAGACTCTAGCCTTCAAGAAAATGATATTTTACATAGAATGGGTCATAAGGAAGGGTCTAAGTCCCCTCTGTTCATAAACTGACCATAACAAACTTGTAGGATTATAACTCTCTGCTTTTTCTTTAGTGGATGAACTCTCTTTAAACACAGGCACCTGACATTCAGCTATCATGACTGCTGGTCTTACGACTCACATGACAGGCTTGTTTGACAGGCAGGACTGATCTCCCTTCACCTAGGCATTGGGAATGTGGATCTTGACTTGCTCCAGTTTCTTTTCTGTGGGAGAAAGTTGGTGCATGGGACAGAGGAAGACTTGAGACAACTGAAGGCAGCTGACTGGGGCAACTCTCCAGTGCTGCAAGAAGGTCTCTTGTCCTTAGTCTCACCCTGACAGCCCTCAGTGGTGCCAGCATCAACCACTGTTTCTCTTTTTTTCTGACTGGCTTGGCCCAATGTTGGAGGGCACATTCACCCAATGAATCTTGGATCCTGAGACAGTCTTGGTCTGATCTAAGGTCTGTGGGAAAGAGGTGACCCATTAATCCCCAGAGTGTGAGACAAGCAGTCTCTCCCTCTTCTGAGATATTTCTACTGTCTGTCCCCAATATGCACCTCTTAAACAAGGACCTCTTATGAAAGATTTCCAAGATAGAGCTCTTCTAGCTTTAACAACTTTTCTTCTGTAACATCCTCATCTGTAAAGAAAGAAATCAAAATTTTTGTCTCTCATAATTCAGGAAGTCAAATTGTTTATCATCTCTAATGGGGATTTCACCCAGAGTACTAACAGGCTTGCCTGTTACTTCAAACTGAGGAGCATAATATAAAATCATGGGCCTATGAGTATGAGAACTGAAGGAAAGAGAATCATGTAAGGCAAATTTTAAAGGCACAACTAGTTGGCAAATATCCTTCCTTAGTCTATAGGCTGGTTTTCTACTGTGGGGCATTAAATTTTAAAGTGGCCAAGGGAATGCCAGTAATATCACTAAGCCTGGATTCTCTTAGGTCTTTGGAATGTGACAAACAAAGGCCTGTCTATCCTCACTGGTAAGACAGAGGACAGATAGGATTGTTAACCATCAAGAACCCCATGAAAAGGACATCCACATAATTCAAATGGAAGCTTTGTTCTCAGAAGTTATGCCAGGTCCTCACTAACCTGAATAACCCACAAATGCCAAAGAAAAACACCTCATTTTCTTGTCCACCAGAGAAAAGTATAAACTTTAATATCATTTTGCAGGTTAGTTTGTTTGCAAAAGGGAAGGAAATGCCTGCTAGTTACCTGTATGATAGCCATCTAAAATGCAAACTACCTGAGCTAGTGGACTAAACCAGTTTGAGAAAAGAGGGGGAAAATAAGGCTTGAAGTGCTACTTTTAAATTCAAGTGGCTGTGAGGCCTAAGGGACTGTTTACTGTTTTCCTGCACTCTGAGATTCTAGCAAGAGAGATAGATGGAAAAGATCCGGAAAGGCCAGCTACTCCAGGTTCCAAGCCTTAAGAGACACTTAAGAGGCCTACATTCTTCTAGTTTGGAGATAATGTAACAGGAACTCAACTTTAGTAAGCTGATAGGAGAGGCCCAAAAATACAGGAAACACTAATTCCTGTGGAATTTTCTCTTCTCTTCTCTTCATTTGGACACAAAAAAGGAAATTAGAAAGATTCCTTATAGGTTTTCTTCATAAAACAAACAAACAAACAAACAAAAAAACTTCCTAAGGATTTCACAAGGTCACATTCTTTCATTGTCTGGGCTCTGATTCAGGAGTGCCTTCTGGTCTGCCAAAATGTTTAATGCACCTTTACCACAGAGTAAATGTGGCTATTTACCATAGAGTAAATATGGCTGTATCATTTTGGGGTTTTGAGCTCAATTTTACTGGTGAATTCACCTATCATATTGTGCACCTAAATATATTTTTCAGTCTTAATTAGAGTTTTTAATTCTGGAGGTTTTTTTTTTTTTTTTTTTTTTTTTTTTTTTTTTTTTTTCCTGCTTTCTTTATTCAAAAGGTCATCAATTCGCTATTAAAAGAAGGGCTCTAAAATCTGTATTTCCTTTTGGTTTTGTGTGTGTGTGTGCGTGTGTGTGTGTGTGCACATCTGTCCTGTGTATTTGTGTACATGTGTGTTATATGTTGTGTTCAACATGATACCAAATTGGCTTACAGATGAGCACTCATAAATTAAATTAGAAAAAGAAAATGGTTCCAAACAATTTTTAGTTCACATGACTTAAACATTTAAAAAGAGGTTCAATATAAATCATTTAAACATAAGAATAAAGATGTGTTTAAGATTACTAGCTCACATGTTTTTCTAGGTGGTCAATCAATAGAATGTTGGTTTCTGTCAATGTTTAGAGTGTAACATTCACAGTTTCTAGGATTTTTCTTCAGCAGTAAAACATGGCTTTATTTATTTGGTATCCTGGTTTCATGGATTACCTAAAGTTAACAATTAAAAAAGAGTAAATTAGATTTAACACAAATGTGATTAATCTCCATAAATGTATTCATTAGAGGAGACATCTGATTAATTTGCAAAATCAAAATGTTAAAATATCAACTGCTAAGTAAATTTGAGTACTCTTGACTTCTTGGTTTCTGTAAGGTAACATATTTGGGTTTATCAAATAAGTAACAAAAGACTTTTTTTTAAGATGCCTGGTTTCTGGATCTTCATTAAAAACAAGGTTATTGGGAGTGAAAATTTTAACAGGTGTAATTCTATATGCAAAAAGTACAAAAGGTTTCAGCTATGTATCAATTAAAATACTATAAATAGCATAAAATATTTGACCTTATTAGTAAGAGTAATTAGAAAGATTCAGAATTTTATAAGGATTGTTTCCAAATGTAAGTTCAAGAGTCAGCAGATAAGAAAGAGATATAAGAAAGTTATAGGTATGAAAATATAATTTGGTATGGAAATTAGAATGAAAGAAATGTTTCTGGATGAGAAAATAAACAAGTTATAGTGTCTAAGTAAGTTGCAGAAGTTTTGCAGAGGGTAAATCTCAAAAGTTTGTTTGGAATTTTTACGCAAACAGGGATCATTGCCTAGGATACCTGGAGGTGTAGGGTGGGGGACAGAGTGGGGGGAGGTATTAGGAAAGATATCTAGGAGACTAGAGGGTGTGAATATGGGGGAATCATCTCAGAAGGAGATCTCTGACCTCCACAAGATATCCATTTAACTCAGGGGTTCTTCTTGGGGAAACATAGATCACAGGGAACCCAAGGGGGGCATCCATGACATGGCATCAGCCTTGGATAACTATGTATATTTGCTCTTGATTGTTTGGCAATGATTCCCCCTCAATTGTAACTCCATATTCATCTAATTAAAAAAAAGTTTGTTTGGGATTAAATTAAATATAATTAGCATAATTTAAATAATTTAAGGTTTCACTTAAGTTCAAATACTAATATACTGTTATGAACCAGAATTTAATTCTATGTGTATTTTGAAGTAACAAGGGTATCTTAAAGCATTGATCTGCTCTTATCAAGATAATTCCTGGTGTTAGGTTTTGTTACTTAGAAAAACTAAATCTTAAAGAAATTATAGTTTGTAGCTATTTTAAATCATTTTAAATGATTACTTCATAACATTAAATAAACAACTGTTTTTAGGTTATTAATATAGCTGATACCTTAATATATGTAAATAGAACTATATTTAAGAACTAGATGTTTATCTGAGCCTTAAGTGTTAGGTAAGTTCATAAAATAAAAATTTATGTAGGGTTACAGACAAGGCAACCATCATCCTCTCTTTTACACATTGTATTTGATACAAAAGGGTCACACTGCCATTTCAAAACATGGGTTATATCTGTTTGCATTAACTGCATAAATGGTTCACTGTTATACATCAGATAATAAGTCTATCTCTGACTGCAATACTTTTCTAAACAGAAAATTTAAAACCTGTGCAGAACTATGATTATTGTTATTATACAATATTGGTTCTAAATTTTTCTTCATAAGCTTAGTTAATAGAAGGATATCTATGTAATCAATACTGGCTTGTGTATTAGACTGATTTATGTCTCCAAGTGTATAAATATTTTAAGGTGTAAAACTTAGGACATCATTTTACCAAGTTGGTATTTCCAAAATAAAGTTGTTTGTAACAATGGTCTCCTTCAGTTTTATATGGAAAAAAATAAACTTAATTATGTATTGATGTCATTTAATATTTTATAGTTTGGTGATAATAAACTGACTCTTTACACTGGGATAATATTTTAATTGTATTTTTGGAAAGTAATAAGGAAAGAGTGATTTATTTAAAGGTTAGCAATAGGGGCTGGAGCGGTGGCTCAGCGGTTTCAGCGCTTGCCTGGCAAGCGTGAGGACCCGGGTTCAAACCCCAGCACCACGTACACAGCTAAGTGTTGGAATATCTAAGGCCATGTGAAAAACTGAATAAAGTTGTTTCTCTCTTTCTGTCTCTCTCACTGTCCCTCTCTCTTTAAAAAAAAAAAATAAAAAAAAAAAAGGTTAGCAATATGGAATATAAAATCATGTTGCTACTCTTTTCACAAAATGGAGCCCTATTAGCTTTTGTTTGATTTAAGTTTGAGATATAAGATTGTGTGTTAACTAATATTTACATAGACTCAGGGAAACCCAACTATTTTTTTCTGGAAAACTCACGGAGGCATTAAGAAAACACATCGTCATGGACTCTGAATCCATAGAGAGCCACATAATTTCAAAGAACAAATTTATCACGTAAATGGCCCCAGACATTTGGAAGAAGTCACAAAATTAGCATATGACCCTAATCGTTCTTTAGACAACATCCCCTGGCTTACAACCTCCATCTTTTATAGCAAAGATCAGGAGGAGAGAAAAGAAAGTGAACATAGAGACTGGAAAAAGCTAAGGCATTGGTTATGGCCCTGAAAGAAGTAAACTTCTGGGATCGTAAAGGAGGGAAATGGAATGGACCTCAAGATACAAAAATAACTTTTTTCCATTATGCAAAATGGGGACATTACCTGTGGGAATGCCCACAGGCCAAGTGACTACCACCAAGACCCTATCTTATATGTCCAAGCAATAACTGGAGGAATAAATGTACCCAGGGGTGCAGGTCCTTGGGTCCCAGAGTTCCCCACACTGGCCTAACAGGGCTGAGGTTGGCTTTAATGGCTCCCGTGACTCCTATCACCATGCATGAGCCTTGGATATGCTTCTCCATAGGGAGCCAAACGGTCAATTTCCTCTTTGACACTGGTGGTAGTCTTTCTATACTTGTTTCTTACCCTGGATCCCCCTCCTCTAATACTGTGACTGTGAAAGAAGTATCTGTAGGCCTGTGACTGAAAACTTGACTCTCCCACTAAAGTGTAAATGGGACAAGATGATGTTTTCTCATGTATTCCTGATAGTCCCCTAGTGCCCTACCCCTTATTATGGAGGGATTTACTTTCAAAGACTCAGGGTTCCATCATGATAAATCTAGGGGCCCTGGGACTACTATGCTTGCATCTATTAAATGTGATATAAACCCTGAAGTATGGGCCACTAAAGGCAGAATTGGGCAAGTGAAAAGTTCAGTTCAATTAAAATAGTCCTAAAGGATCCCTCTGTCTTTCCTCACCAGAGGCAATAACATGCTGATTTTAGGAGTCCAAAAACAAAATGGGGGATGGCACTAACCCCAAGACCATAAGGTGATTAATGAAGCAGACATTCCCCTCCACTCTGTGATGCCTAATCCTTATACTCTCTCATTTGAGGTCCTAGCTACTGCTGGTTAGTTTACTGTATTAGATGTCTTTTACTGTACACCCCCTGGACTCTCAACTACAATACATGTTTATCTTTGAGGAGCCAAATAATGGACCTGGTTCTCCCTCTCTTAGACTCAATGTTAATTTTCATTCTGACATTAACTTTTTGATATCTTAGTTCAGCTGATTCATTCTAAGTTAAAATCTGTTGAACTCCCAACAGTGATGAAGATGGAGCCACCCACCAGCACTCCAGATGGCTTTTCTCATGGACCCCTTAATTGACCTGAATATTCTTAGAAAGTAACCCAAACTGCTTGCCCCTCTTCGCCCCTTCTCAGCCAGAAGTAGCTAAATAATGGTCATTGCCCAATTTCCTGTCTTTTACAGCAGTGAAAGTTTCCTTATTTAGGAGGGGGATAAAACAGGGGGAACGTTAAGCAGTCAGAGTAGTTAGAATGTTCGAGTCAATCAAGGGAAAATCTATTCTTTTTCTTTTAAGATCAATTTGATATTCCCTGAGGAGGGACTGTCAAGGTGGGTCCAGATGTAGACACTCCCTTCTGCTAAGCAAGGTGCCACATTCTTTCTATTGATGCCTGAGGCACAAACCAAAGGCTGGACTCAAGCAGAATTTCCCACACCCATGTCCTAGGTTTGGGGGAAGGGAGAGGATGACCAATTGAAGGGTGAACATCCTATAAGAAGGGTAATCATAACTGCCTCTTTGGCTCTGTCTCCTTCTCTCATTCTGGGGGAAGTCTGCTTGTTTCCCTATGCTTTGCTTTCTATTAGTTTCTTAAAATAACGTCTGTCTACTATGCTTGCCTTGGTGTCCCTGGGTTTCATTCTTCATCTCCAGGGGACAGGAACCAGATTTCCACCAAACCAGCACCATAAGTGAATTCACAACTTCCTCTTCAGATTTCCAACATGACTTAGCTGGTCAATTATGCCACCAGACATAAAATGGAAATACATTGGGCTCTCCTTCACTTTTTTGACTTGAATACCCCTGGGTAAAATATTCTCTGTGGCTCTCATTCTGCTAGGTACAACACAGGTCACATGGCAGCCACTTGCCATGTGCATGAATCTGTATTCAGATATTCCAGAAGCAGCTGGAGTGTGGCCATCTCAAATGGCTCCTTCCTCAGCTCTCTACAGCCAGTTGCGAGACATGGATACTGTTCATGCACCAGTACAGTCTCTGGAACAGCTAAGGGAAGGCTGCTTTTCTGATCTCAAGGTTATCTATGCTAAATCTGTCAGGTATGTTTCTCTGCATTCTCCCTCCCTTTGTGCAGAACTAATGTCATTACCACTGCTTCTTTATTGTTTCTTCTTCATGTACCTACATTTCTGAGTTTCTAAGACACTTTGACTTACCAATACTGAATTTTTGTGAAACTGCTCTTTCATCCACCTCTCAGAGAAGCATTACTCCGGCTTCTTGGATCCTGAGTTATGGAGCAACTAGGAATAGAGCATTCTTCTAGCATGTCTTATTGAATCCTGTTCTTTTGTTTTAATTTTTTAATTTAAGTCATCACTACTGTAAACTTTCCTTTATAATGCTTTTATACTGTACCAATGATTCTTTTTATTTGTTTGACATAATCTTAATGTTGGAGGGAATCATTGTTACATATTCTTCCATACATAGATATTAACAATGAAAGATAAGCCCAATACTAGTTCAGGATCTCCCTTCCCCCCTCCATTCCACCATCACACATCTCCTCTGTAATACCCCATGATACAGATAGAAAAGAGCACATATATGTATATTAATTTTTGAAATTTCTGAGTTTCTCTGCCTGCTTGTGCATAGTTTGGCATCTCATGGGAAGAGTATTCGAAGACATATTGATAACCATTCTTTTTCCTCCCTCCCATCCATGAATCCCTCCCTTCTCGCTCCACCATTACATTTATGATTCCCCTAGATTATGTTAAATTTCAACTTTGGTGTGTTTATTAATTAAACATAGATAACTGACATCCTAACTTAGGTTGACTCCAGTTCCACATTCAGCTACTAAGTGTCTGTTTTTGTGATATTTCAGTGAGCATGATTATTTTTTCCATTTCTATACATTTAGTTGCAAATGCCATGATACCGCTATCTCTAATAGCAGAGGAGAACTCTGGTATAAACAGTTTTTTAATCCATTCATCCAGCAAGGAGCATCTGGGTTAATATAGACATTGATGTAGCTATGTCTCTGTAGTATGCTGATTGTAGCTCTTTGGCGGGGAGCAGGATTGGGATAGCTGGGCTGTATGGTGGTTTTATTCCTAGTTTTTTAAATTTATTGTTTGTTTTTTAAAAGAGGGAGGGACAGTGAGAGAGAGAGAGAGAGAGAAAGAGAGAATTAATTTTATTCAGTATTTCATGAGACTCTCATTGCTCCAACACTTCACCATGTACATGTTGCTGGGGCTCAAACCTGAATCTTCCTGTATGCCAGGATAGCATCTTAACTCTGAGCCACTGCTCCAGCTCCTCTATCGCTAGTTTTTTAGGAGTCTCCACACTGCTTTCCAGAGTAGCTGTACAAGTTTTCAGTCCCACCAATAGTGTGTTAGTGTTCCATTCTCCCCACAACCCATACAGCATCTATTATTGTCCATATTCATTTTGCCACTCTGAGTGAGGTGGAATCTCAGTGAAATTTTGATCTACATTTTTCTGATTGCTAGTGATGTAGAACACTTTCTCATATATTTATTGGCTTTTGGACTTCCTAAGTTGAAAAATTTCTTTGTAGTTCCCTATTTATTGATTCGATTTTTTTGTTTTGGAGGTTTTTTTGTTTTTTGTTTTTTTTGTTTGTTTTGTTTTGTTTTTGAGTTTTTGTATATTCCGGATGTTACTCCCCTGGTGGTGGTGTAGTAGACAATGATTTTCTCCCATTCTGTTGGTTCTTTCTTAACACTTCTGAGAAGTTTAGCTGTGCAGAAGCTTTTCAGGTTAATGACATCCCAGTCATTGATTCTCTTTTTTTAATTAAGAAATTTAGTTATTGTACAATTAAAAATGCTGCCAATGAAACAATATGATATGTATATATACTTAAAATTAGAATTACCCCCTAGAATCTACCCTAATCTACCACTCTTACCCCTCCCCCTGACCACCCCAGGTTATTTGTTACTACACCTTTGCTACCACTCATTGATTCTTGACTTTAATTCTTCCACTATGGGAGACTTTTTGAGGAAAGTAGTGCCTACATTGATGTGGTGGAGTGTTGATCTTGTATTCTTTTCTAATAATTGTAGAATTGCTTGTTCAATTCCTAATTTTTTGATACACTTCAATTTGATTTTTGGGCAGGGTGAGAAATAAGTTTCTAAGTTCTATTGTCTGCATATGGCTATCCATTTTGTATAGCACAATTTGTTGAAGAGGCTGTCTTGCCTCCACAGTATATTCTTGCCACCATTTGTCAAATAGAAGATGGTTAAAGATTTTCAGGCTTGTCTCAGTTTCTTCTATCCTATTGTCTCGGTCTTCATGTCTGTTTTGATACCAATATCATGCTGTCTTTGTTACTACAGACCTATAATATTATTTCACATCAGGTAGTGTGACACCTTCAGTTTAATCCTTCTTGATCAGCAATGTTTTCACTATTCTATGTTTCAAGTCATTCCAAATGAATTTGAGAATTGCTTTTTCTATATTCATGAAGAATGTCATTGCCATCTTGATGGGGATTGCATGGAATCTATATGGGGCTTTCGGCAGAATGGCCATATTATTTATATTAATTCTGCCTAACCAACAACATGGAACATTTTTCCATTATATCAAGTCTTCTTCAATTTCTTTTTTTTTTGTATTTGATCGTTTTCATTGTAGAAGTCTTTTATCTCCTTTGTTAGATTACTGTCTAAGTATTTTATTATTTTTGAAGTTACTGTGAGTGGGAGCATTTTCTGATTTCTTCTTTAGAAGAAATGCTGCTGGATAATAGAAAAACTATTGATTTGTGAGTGTTGGTCTTGTAACCTGCAACTTTTCTAAATTAAGTTATATGTTGTAAAAGTCTTCTGAAAGAACTTTTTGGGTCTGCCAGGTATAGGCTCATATCACTGGAAAATAGAAAAAGCTTGATTTCCTCTATTCCTATTAAAATATTTTTATTTCCTTCTCTTTTCTGATAGTTCTGAGTAGGGTTTCAAGGAATATGTTGAATAAAATTGGTGAGAATGGACAGCCTTGTCTTGTACCCAAATTTAGTGGGGATGGTATCAGTCTTCCTCCATTAAGAATAATGTTGGCTGTGGATTTGTCATAAATGACTCATAGTAAATTAATGATGTATTTGATATCTATCTTTTGTATTGAGAAATTTATTTGTTGAAAAATCATAAAAGTTTTTAAGAAAAGAATATAATATGAATATAGATTCTAAAGATTAGATTTACCCTAAAGAGTGTCCCCCCAATTATCCATCCTTATCCCTCCCCTCCCCTTCCCATAACATTTCAAAAAATGTATTAGGTTGTATAACATTACAACTTACCAGATTTAACATGTGATAATAGACCTCATTTCTAAAAGGCCTTATCCAGAGTTCTGAGCATAAATGTGTGTTATATGTTACCAAAGGCCTTTTCTGCATCAATTGAGATGATCATAAGGTTTTTGTCTTTAAATCTGTTTAAGTGGCGAATCCTAGATTGATTTGCATCTGTTGAACCAGCCATGCATTCCTAGAATGAAGCTCAATCATGATGTATTATATTTTTTATGTATTTTGGGGTGCAGTTTGCTAGAAAGTTATTAAAGATTTTTGTGTCTATTTTCATCAGTGAAATTGGTCTGTAGTTTTCTTGATGTGTTTGTGTTGTGTTTTGATATCAGGTTATATTTGCCTCATAAATAGTATTTAGGAGGGCTCTGTCCCTTTCAATTTCATGGAATAGCTTACTAGGGACAGTTCTTAATTCTTCTGTAAAGATCTGGAAGACCTCTGCTGAGAATCCTTCAGGTCCTCAGGTTTACTTTTCGGGAAGGCCTTTAGTTGCTCTTTCATTTTTGCTAGTGGAGATTGGTTTGTTTAGATTTTCAGTGTCTTCCTGTGTTAATTTGTGAATGTCATACGTGGTTAGATATTTGTGTATGTCTTCAAAGTAATCAAATTTGGAAGACTGTAGTTATCAAATTAAGTTCTGATCATTCTCTGGATTTTGGTAGAGTCAGTTATGATGGCTCAATCTTTGATTATGTTGATTTGTTTCACTTCATTCTTCCTTTTGGTGAGGTTGGCTAGGGCTCTGTCATTTTTAATTTTTTTTCAAAGAAGCTGCTCTTGTTTTGTTGATTCTTTGTATTGTTTTCTGTTCTGAATTTCATTGATTTTGGGCCTGATCTTGGTTATTTCCTGCCTTCTTTGGATTCAGAATTGGATTTTTCTACTTTTTGTAGGAATTTAAGATGGAGCATAAGTTTATTTATGGGTGGCAGTCCACTGATTTTTTTTTAAAGAGAGAGGGACAGTGAGAGAAACAGAGAAAGAGAGAAACAACTTTATTTAGTTTTTCACACAGCCTTAGTTGCTCTAACACTTAGTTGTGTACGTGGTGCTGGGGTTTGAACCCAGGTCCTCGTGCTTGCCAGGCAAGCACCGAAACTGCTGAGCCACCACTCCAGCCCCTGTCCACTGATTTTTGATGAAGGCACTCAGTGCTAAAAATTTACTTCTCTTTTTAATTGGCCACCTAAATTTAATATTTAATAGTTTTACTGCATTCGGAAGCTCATTTTATTCTCTTTGAACCTCATAAAAGGGACTGGAACCATTATATTCATTTTTGATGCTAGAGATGAAAGAAAAAAATGGTTAAGCATCTTGCTCAATGTTTTGTAGCTAAGAACTAGTGGAGCCAGGAACTATAGATAGGTAGTCTGGCTATAAATTCTGTTATTAAACACTGTACTTTTTTTTCATTTGACAGAATGCTTTCATACTGTCCCAGGGATTTCAATATTTTGTGTCATTATTCTCATTCCTTTCTAGGAATTTGTTTTCTGTTCTCATTTAATCTTTGATCTGCTATTCAATTAAGGGGGCATTATTCAATCTCCATTTATTTATGTACTCTCTTGCTTTTATTGCTGTTAATTTCTATGATCGTGTTCTGAAAGGATACATGGGATTTTGTATTTGCTAAAATTTCCTTTGTGGACTATGATATGATCTATTTTGTTGCAGGAACCATATGATGCTGAGAAGAAGGTAAACTCAGCTGATTTGGGATGGAATATTCAATAAATGTATGTTAAGTCTAATTTATTGATAGAGTTCTTCAGGTTAGAGTTATCTTATTGATTGGAATAATGATGATCTGACTACTGTTGATAGTGGTGTATTAAAGTCCTCCAATATTATTGTTTTGAAGTCAATTAGTGGTTTAATGTCCTTGAATAATTTTTCCACATAGATGGATGGAGTGTAGTTGGGAACATAAATGTTGTTATATCTTCTTGATGTATGAAGATATAACATAAATATTGTTATATCTTCTTGATGTAGTGTTCCTTTTACTAAGATATAGTGACCTTTATCCTTTCTGAATAATTTTTAGTCAAAATTCACTTTTTCAGATATAAGGATCACAACACCTGCTTGCTTTCTTGAACCATAGCATGGTAGACTTTTGCCAACCTTTCACCTTCAGTCTGAGTCTGTTCTTGGCTGTGAGGTGTGTCTCCTGTAAGCAGCATATTTTTGGATTTTGGTTTTTGATCCAGTCTTCTAAGCTGCATCTTTGATTGGGGCATTTAGTCCATTCATGTTCAGTGTTAGAATACATATGTGACTTTGGTTCCTTGTCATTGTGAAATTTGCTGTATTTTGTGCCAGCTTGTATATCTTTTAGTTAATTATGCTTTTATTGACTTTTCCTCAGAAAATATCCAAGGAAGTTCCTCTATTTGAATTTTGTCTTTGAATATTCTCCATAGAGCTGGTTTTGTGTTCATGTATGATGCTAGTTTATTCTTATCACAGAAGGATTTTATTGCCCCATCAAATTTAAAGCAATGTTATGAAGGGTATAGTATATGTGGTGGGGGATAACTTTCTTTCAATATTTGAAAAATATGTTTCCACACTCTCCTTGCCTATATTATAGCCTGAGCTGAGAAATCCACAGTAATCTTTATTGGTTTGCCCCTGAATATGATTTGGTGTTTTCCTCTTACTAATTTTAAAATTCGTTTTTTATTTCTCTATTATGCATTTCACATATGATGTTTCTCAGTGAGTTTCTCATATGGATAGGTCAATTTGGTGGTCTATAGGCCTCTTGAATTTGAATTTCTGGATGAGTTCTGATATGGGGAAGTTTTTCTTTGGCTATCTCATTGAGAAGTTTCTTTATGCCATTTTCCCCCTATATTCTCCCCATATCCATTTACTCTCATGTTATTTTTTCTTACCTCCTAGCATAATTCTTGGAAGTTCTGGTCATGCTCAGAAAGTTTTGTTGTTGTTGTTTTTCCTCCTTGCATTCAAGATTACTCAAACTGTCTTTGTTTTCTAATGTTATTTCTTTGAGACCTGAAGTTTTATTTTCTATTGAGTTTAATCTGAAATTAATATCTTCCACT
This sequence comes from Aplodontia rufa, assembly GCA_004027875.1. Taxonomy (NCBI): domain Eukaryota; kingdom Metazoa; phylum Chordata; class Mammalia; order Rodentia; family Aplodontiidae; genus Aplodontia; species Aplodontia rufa. The sequence continues at coordinate 14,774 of PVKS010030733.1, forward strand.
GAAATTTCAATTTGGTTGACTGTGTTTTTTAATCTTGAGAGTTCTTCAACATCTCTTTTCAGAATGTCTAGATCTTTATTAAAGTCATCTGTCACTTCTGAAAATGCTCTTATTTCCTTACTTAACTCTTCTTTTAATTCTTTGATTGTTTTAGTAATCAGATTTTTGATAATTTTCTAGGTCTTCATCCAGGTCCATATCCATGGACTCCTTAGCTTGGGAGTTGTGGGTTTGAGGAGAAGAATTACTTCCCCTTTTTTTTCATTTTCAGGGCTGGGGAGTGGGGCTTGTGAGCCCTCTTTGGTTATTTTACTTTGGGGATTTGTTAATGATTTGTGGGTTTCTTTCTCTTTGATAACTTGGGCTGAGTGCAATTTGGGAAATTGAAATTTACAGAAGGCTCTCCAACCTATGCTTAATTATAGACTTTTGTGATTTCTAATACCTCAAAAGATAAGGCAAAAGGGACAATATGAGTAGCAAATGGGTACAATAAATAATATTAACCTAATTACTTTCTTCCCACTGTAACTGTTACCATGTTAATTACCACCTATGAGTGCAATGTTAGGATTAGTAACAATCTTTGTTTACAACTGTAACTGGTTTAAAAGCAAATAAGCACTATCAAATTTCACATTCATATCAGATTTCCATTAACACCCTTGATAAGGATGTACAGACACTATGATCTGTTAAAGCATTCAATAAATTGTGTTAAACTTGTTAATCTGTTCCTTTTGTAGTTGATGCACTAGCAGTTATCACCTATAGGAAGAATGATGTGATTAGCATTTATCTCCAGATGGAGCTAATTGACGTTAAACTTTCCTACATCTGAGAGTAAAGGACTGATGTTGGAAGGTAGACAGTATTGTGATTATGAAGGTATAGTAGAGACAGTGTAGATAAGCTGTAAGAATTTTTTGATTCAAAATAAAAGAATACAAATAACAACCCAAGCAAAATTTAAAAAAAAGAAAGAGGGAGAGACTGATGGGATATGTTGGGCAGCTGAGAGTTAGAATACTATTTGGCTATTTCTGGAGAATAGGAAAGATGTGGGTAACAGAGAAGTGAACTACTAGGGGACTACATAGCTAGGTCTCAGGTTGTGAGGTGAGTGCTAATATTTACATTAAAGCATGTGTTCAAGGGAAAAGTAAGAAATCATTAGAAGGTAGAAACAGATCCACAGCAACACCACTTACTACACACACACACACACACACACACACACACACACACACACACAATGTGTGGTATTGAAGCAGCCTGTGCTGGTAGCCAGTAAATTTTGACCAATTATCCTGGAGTGTTATCCCAGAGTCTGGCTGTGACTTGGGATGTGGTGGGGATGAGTTTGCTATTAGGCAACTCTTTCACTCCCCAATCCAGTGATTTTGATACATTGCATTTTTGTTCTCATGTGTTTCTAAGATTATTGATATTTCTCTTTTGATTTCTTCTGACTCATTCCTTGTTCTACAGCATATTATTCAATGTCCATGTATTAAAATGGTTTCTGTTCTACCTTGTCATTGATATCTAATTTCTCTTTGTTATGATGCAATGAAATATGTAGATTTTTAATACCTGCTTTTTGTCCTAAAATGGCTTCATTTAGAGAAGGTTCCACATGGAATTGAAAAGAAATAAATTCATTTGCATTGCATGAAATATTCCACAGATATCTCTTAGTTCCATTTGATTAATAGTATTTTTATTTCTGCTGGAACTTTACTTAGTTTACATCTGAATGACCTATGTGTTGGTGGTAGTGACATATTGAAATTACCTAGTGTTATTCCACACAGATCTATCTGTGTCTTTATATTAAGTAGGGTTTCTTTTATGTAAGTAGGTGCACTGACATTTGTGGCATAAATATTTACAATCATTTTATCTCCTTGTTGGATAATTCCTTAATCTCTAAAGTCACCTTTTTATCTTCTAATTAATTTTGGTTTGAAGTACATTATGTCAGGTATTAGATTATATATTCCAGTTTGGTTTCAGTCTCCATTTCCATGGCTTGCCTTTTCACATCCTTTTACCTTCATCCCGTTTATGACTTTGCCAGTATGGGTATCTTTTGTAAACAACATATGGCTCTATCTTGTTCTTTAATCCACTCTGATTTAAATTGGAGAGTAGAATCCATTTACATTCAATTCTATTATAGAAAGATGATTTTTTGGCTCTGTCCCCTTCCCCACTCTGGGGGAAGTCTGCTTTTTTCCCTATGCTTTACTTTCTATAAAATAAATTCTACTATGCTTGCAAAAAAAAGAAAGAAAGATGATTTTTTTCAGAGAGAAGAGACAGTGAGAGAGAGAGAGAGAAACAATTTTATTATTTTTCATATGTCCCCTGTTGCTCTGACACTTTATTGTGTACATGTTGCTGGGGTTCAAACTTGTGTCCTTGCACATGCTTGGCAAGGGCCATAACTGTTGAGCCACCACTCCAGGCCAGAAAGATGATTTTATTCATATGATTTTGATTAATTTCTAGTGTTTAAAATAGTGTTGATAGTTTTTACTTGACTATTCATCTATAGAGACTAAACCATTCACTATTTCTCATGTTTTCTCAAGTCTTCTGCATGTAATATTTCATTATACATTTTCTGAAGTGAGTGCTGGTTTAATAATCCTGAATTTTTTCTTTATATTTACCTTGGAAGGTTTTTATTTCACCTATAATTCTGATAGGTATCTTGTGTATAGAAACCTTGGTTGACAACTATTACCTGGTAACCTCCCCACTTTTAGAGTTTGGACTGAGAGATCACAGAACATCTAATTAGTTTGCCACTATATGTGGCCTATTGCTTTTCTCTCAATCACAGCTTTTAAAATTCTCTCCTTTTTCTGTATATTAGACATTTAAATTAAATTTGTCTAGGAGAAGATATTTTATTATATCTACTCAGTGTTCTAAATGATTACTTCATTTGGATTTCCATTTCAGTCCAAAAGTGTGGAAAATTTTATATTATTTCACTGAAAATATTGTTCATTCTTTTAGTTTGTATTTTTATGTCTTTGTCTAAGTTAATGATTCTTACAATTATTCTCTTAGTGCTATTCCAAATCTAATGGGTATTCTGCCCATTATCACTTATTATCTTTTCTTTATTGGTGACTACGATTTTCAGATTACAAACCTTGTCTTTGAGGCCTGAAAATCCATATTTTATGATCTAATCTATCAGTAATTATTTCAATTGAATTTTAGTTTGATTTATTGAGTCTTTAATTTCCAGGATTTCTGTCATGTTTTTCACAATCTCTCTTTATTGGAATGTTCTTTCACTTCCTTTTTGTTCTCACCTAGTTCATTCCTTAGAACTTCTAGTTTGATGATTATTTTAAATATGAACTTTCTAAATTCTTTATCCAACATTTCCTGCACTGTGATGTCAATGAGATCAGTTGTCAACATGCTTTTGGTGCTTTGGGTTGATTTGTTCCTTTGAATTTTCATATTGCTTGTATTTCTATCCATTTTCGGGATGATTACCTCTTCTACTTGCATACAAGTGAATGTTTAGTGAGTTTCTTTCTCCTAAGTTACCCATGGTTGGACTAATACCCAAAATTTATGAAGAACTTAAAATACACACACACAATGAATCCAATCAACAAATGGGCCAGAGAGCTAAATAGAAACTTCTCAAAAGAGGAAACTGAGCAAGCTGATGAATACATGAGAAACATTTTTAAATCACTAGTAATCAGAGAAATGTAAATAATATATTTTATATTATAATGGAGTTCTACTCAGCTGTTAGAAACAGTGATATGACATTCATTTATAGTTGTTATAGAGGGAAATATAGAATAATCAGGAGCCTGGAGTGGCAATGCAGGAGTGACTCTGGATTTGAACCAAATGCATACCATATTGTTACTTCATCAGCATTTATTATTGTATAACAACTCAACTCCTTAATAAAAAAAAGTTCCCTATGCTTGAGAAATGAGTGTCAAAAACATCTGATTATTATGTAGCCACAGCTATGCCTAGCTTTGATAGATTTAAACCCTATAATCACTTTTAAACCCTTTAATCACTTTTGAATAAACCATGAACTAATTAAGTATAAGAAGGAAACATATTGAAATTTTTCCCTAAAATTCCTCTAATCCAAGTATGAATTTGGAGTAATGTTCTTGAAAAGTTTGAGACATTTATTAAAAAATAAAATTATTATTACACTACATAGAGAATTAAAACAACATGATAAAAGTAGCAAGAAAATAGAGAAAAGTAATATAAACTAAGATGAAGTGAAAAAAATGGGGAAGTTGAGACAACAGCAATTAATACAAGAGGAAAAAGACCAAACCAAAAGTAGTAAATGTAAACCTGAGGTAGTACAGGGAATATATAAAGAATGAATATAATTTATGCTCTAAAACATTAGAAAAAATACAATCAACTGACTTAAGGATTGCAGTATTGGATAATGGAACAACAATCAACTCAGTAAGAAAAGTATTATCTTTAAAATCAAAACTGACACTGAGGTATTTGAGGTGAGGAGGTTTCTTTCCTTTTCTTTCTTTTTTTTTTTAAGTTTCAGGGATTGAAACTTTTACAAGCCACATCATTTGTCATTTTTTAAAAAAAATTCTCTAAGTGTTTAGGGACTCACTAAGATGCTGAAGTTGGCTTAGAACTCATGGTTCTCCTACCTCACCATCAAGAAGTGGGGACATTTCTTATTGAGTCTTCCTGATTTGAATTTAATCAGGATTTGGGAACTTCCATGACTCCACAGATTTACCTGTAAGTTTCCCAGGGTGTGGCAATAGACATCACACCAGCACACTGTTGATACAATTTTAGGAGGCCCCCACTGAACTTCTTGTATCCAGGTACATACTAATTATATGGTTGGTTAGGAAAACTGATCACTAATTGCATGTGATATATCATCCACATTATTCCCTGCCAAGTAATTCAGGTCCTTGCCCTAAGAGAATGGTGTTGGAAAAGTGGCCCAGGCAGGGTAGAGCACACTGCAGCCCAGTTGCATCACAACTACTTGTTGCTGTCCCTAGGTGAGTACAATGAGTTATTCCTCATGCTGCACATCTACAAAGGTCACACACTTGCAGATCCTGCCATGTCAGCACAGAGCTTAGACATGGTGAGCCAGGGATAAGGAAAACAAAGGTGTGCTAACCTGCTGCCATGGCATCAGGGCTTGTGGCCAGTGCAGACACTAACTTCTCACAGCACTATAACTCTGAACCCCTGAGTATCCATGACCTTCCAACCTTAAACTCCTGGGAAGCTGGGATTGCTGGAAGTGGAGCAGAACTCAATGCAAGTTCAGACTTAGGGATAACCAAGAGCATTAGTGTTTTCACAAAATTTAACACAATTTTTAACCAATAATATTAGTACTTTTTTAGAACCTAATTAGCCGGGCTGGAGCAGTGACTCGGTGGTTACAGTGCTGCCTGACTTGCACAAGTGCATGGGTTCAAACCCAGCACCCACGTACGCAACTAAGTGTCAGAGAAACGAAAGCCATGTGAAAAACTCAATAAAAATTGATTCTCTCTGTATCTCTGTCTCTCTTTCACTGTCCTTCTCCCTTAAAATAAAAATGAAAAATAAAAAAACCTAATTAGCTTAAATTTTGACCAACAGCAGTAATACTTTTCCAAGTCCTAATTAACATATAAATTTTGACAATAGAAAGTGAACCAAATGATATATAGACAATTAGACTTGCACACTCCAGTGGCAGCTTCTATTAGTTCCCCTTTCACCCTTCAAGAATTTTGTTTATATTCTTCAAAAAATCTTACTCCTTTCCCTTTTGAATTCCATTGTCTGTGAATATCTTTGGATTTGAGAGACAAAAAACCCATAGAGAAGTTGACAGTAAGCTGATGGGATCTGTAGCAACACTGGAGGACAAAGATCACTATTAAGAGTTACAACATGCTTCTTGGCTGCAGAAGACTGCAGCCTATACAGACCCAATTCACAAGAAAAAGTAGTGAAAGTAATTTCATAAGGTGCTGCTGTCTTGTCCACCTGAAGAAAAGTTCAATGTACCCAGCACTGTCAAATCCATTACTGACTCCCCTGTGTATATTTCAGAGTGTACAAGGTGGAAGTCTAAGGTAAAGGTATAGTATAGTCTGTTTAAAGTGTCACCGGATGGATGGTCTATGGTAAGTTAAGGGCTGCCTCCCCTCTGGAATGCAAAATTTTCTGGTCAATGGGCATGTATCTGGGCACACAGGTTGTGGCTGGTTGTGAGGTTTGTTCTACTGTTAGCCCCTCTTTGGGGTGTACTGCTTTGAATAAATGCAAGGCTTTCTAGGCTGCTTTGGATTATACTTAAGAAATGATTTCTGTGGATCCCTATGGTTCTTAAAAGAGAATTTTTCAGCTGTAAATCCTGGGAATAAGCAGCTGTGGAGCTTCCAAAACGGATAAGGCATGAGCCAGATCACTGGTTGTTATTGTTCCCATTGCAGCCACCAGTGTTTACTCCTCAGCCCAGAGACTTTGGTGATCAATGTATTTGCTGCAATTTCTATTTGGTGTGGGGTACAGGTCTCAGTGCTGTCACTGGCTGGTTTTGATCACTAAGCACCTGCTTCCTTCATCCAAGATTTTTTAGTAGTACTACCTCTAATTATATGGAGGCTGTCTGAAATTGTGAGAGCTGTGAATGAATGATACCAGTATGTTGTCTGTGGCACAGGAGCTTTCCACCCTGTCTGCTTCAGATTACAAGGATTTTACCAGTCACTATGACTTGGGTCTTGTGTCATTTGGCCCATCTTTGCCTGGGCTCTTGTGGCTTGCATCTCTTAGGAGCACTGGGGAGGGGTTAGCACTCCCTGTCAGTGACTTGCACTTGGGTCAGCACCACACTTATCTGAGGTGAGGGAGGAGATGCTTTAATAGCCTTCAGTTAACAACAATCCTTCTGCAAAGTCCTTCCATATGGATTATAGAAAAAAAAATCTCATTTTAGAGGAATTCCCTATGTTTTTTACTTTTTAGAATCTGTACAAGTGGAAAATCTATATAGATTTATTTCTTCTATGGAGACAGGATATCTATGGTCTCTACAAAATGGCTGCCTTATCAATGGTTTTCTGCCAACAACTTGAGCTGCATTATGTAGTCTTCTTTACTGTCTTCACTGCTCCTGTCCAATTTTATCTTGGTCTGCCTTTATTTTTCACTGTTGTTAAGGAAGATTGAGTTTTCTTCTACCTCTCCTTCTTTCCCTGCCCCTGTCTGTACTTTGGTCAGGGATGGAGGTCAAGGAATTCATTCGTTATTTTCTGCTCCTGTAACTAAATTACAAGTCCCTTTAAATATCAAGCTTGAAAAATGAGTTTTAAAATATTTTATCTCTCACTCATCTGTAAGATTAACTGTTCTTTCACTGCATTATTTCTGGGCTGTGGAAAACTCAAGGATTGCTGCCCAGATCCACTCTAACATTTTTCCTCTTCTGAGCAATTTATTATTTAACGGAGGATAGATCATTGATTAAATAAGAGGAGAAATTTGAAAAAATATTAGAATTAAATAAGAATATATTTACAAAATATCAGAGTCTCTCAGACTCTATGAAGAGTTTTATGAGAAAGTTTATACATATGTATGCATATATTTTTAAAATAAGAATGAGTTTTTTTTTCCTTCTACAGCAGGCTGAGGGTGAACAGAATGGTCATCCCATATATTCTGTTCTTACCCAGAAATTTTGTTTTTGAAAGGGGTAAATATTTCCTGATCTACTGGTATTTCAGAAGTTTTACCCAGTCTCAGAAGATGGTGGAAAGGAGCAACACATTGAATCCTGACCCTATTACTACATAGAGAAATGACAGTGAATAAACAACAGATCTGAGTGGTGGGTGACAAAACAAATGCTATAAAAACCTAATATTACAAAATATGAGACCTGGAGAGCCTTTAAGATTGGTTATCAGAGGAGAAAATAAACACAAACTTCCCCAATCCCGAACCTGTACCAGAGTGGGGGAGGGGCAGAGGACAACAGAGAGAGAAAGAGAAAAAGGAACAGAAGAGCACATAAGATCACCCTCTTAAGAACATTTGGACAGAAAAAAAATGTGACTGGAACAGCTGTGTCCTTGAAGCAGATCAAGCAGTAGTACAAAACCAAATCAAGAATAAAAATCCCTGCCAGGCACTGTAGCCATTTTAGGGATCCCACAGTTGACCAGTCAACCTCTTAAATCTATAAGGTATCTCCCTAACTCCAGACAGCAGCAAATTAAACCAGAGCAATACTACAGTGCTTCCACTTAAGAATTTGCCTAGAAGGAACTTGTAGAGGGATTGCTACTAGCTTAAATTTGCTGAAACCTCCTCTCATTATGAACAAGGGGAGTGGAGTGGAGTGGAGCAGAGTAACTTCACCCAGGAAGTGCTAACCCAAACCCAATGTTCTGCTCAGCTACCACTGAGGCTCAGACAGAGACTGAGCAGATACCAGCAATTCCAGGTAGTGGAAGGCAGTGGTCAGATGTGAAGAGCAAAGCATTTTAGGTACCAATCAGAAGAAATCAGAAAGAGGAGCCCTTAAAACCACTGCTACCACCCACTGACACTGGAGGGAGACATGGTGGGAGGTTGCCAGAGTACTAAAAAAATACTACAGAGATTTGTCCTTTTGATGATGGGCCTGAGTGGGGCTAACCCTGAGAAAGCTGCCCAAATATCCAGTGGCATAAAAGTACATAATTCCCAATTGTTACTGTAGCTTTTGGAAAGCTGCAACAAGAAGGTGCCTGAGTGATAAGGAAGCTTAAAGAGATTATCACCACAACCAGGTCAATCAAGGAAGAAATTTGCCTGGGAATAAGGCAATGGAAAGCAATAGCTCTCATCCTGACCAGCTCCCAGCCTGACCCTAAACCACATCTGCAGATAGGGTTGAATACTGGCTGGACGCTGGTTCAGTCATAATCAGCAAAAGGAACTGGCACCTGCCACAAACTGGGGCAATGGAAAATATAACCAAGATGAACTGACTGAGTTCCTTTACTTGGTAGTAATGAAAGCAACTCAGTGTGAACTGTGTAGGCCATGGGCTAAATTCCTGCACCACAATCACCCATGGAAAAATCCACAACCACAAACACTGTGCTTGTAGATAGCCACCAGACTACACCACCAAGGAAAATAACCTCTAGAGGGGAGCAGGTACATGGTGATTTACAAAAATCACAGTCTCAGCCAAGATCTTACACCCTGAGTATGCATACACAATAGTAAAAAACCAACAGGCACAACACCGGAGA